>OZ005757.1:11291542-11325027 GCA_963930825.1 Silvanus unidentatus | reverse complement strand
GCGATGTCCTATCTTGAACCGTTTAGGAGATCGAGTTAAATGGAGAAAAATAGATATTTGAAAATGTGATATATAAAAATTTTATTCGTTTGTACCTTTATCAACTCTTGAGAGTAGACTTATAGGACTTATTTTATGTAAAATGAGGTGCTAAATCCACTGGTAAAAAATGCGATGTCCTATCTTTAACCGTTTAGGAGATCGAGTTAAATGGAGAAAAATAGATATTTGAAAATGTGATATATAAACATTTTATTCGTTTGTACCTTTATCAACTCTTGAGAGTAGACTTATAGGATTTATTTAATGTAAAATGGGGTGCTTAATCCACTGATGAAAACCGCGATGTCCTATCTTTAACCGTTTTGGAGATCGAGTAAAATAGAGAACAATAGATATTTGATAATGTGATATATAAACATTTTATTCGTTTGTACCTTTATCAACCCTTGAGAGTTGACTTATAGGACATATTTTATGTAAAATGAGGTGCTAAATCCACTGGTGAAAACCGCAATGTCCTATCTTTACTTGTTTAGGAGATCGAGTAAAATGGAGAATAATAGATATTTGATAATGTGATATATAAACATTTTATTCGTTTGTACCTTTATCAACTCTTAAGAGTAGACTTTTAGGACATATTTTATGTAAAATGAGGTGCTAAACCCACTGGTGAAAATCGCGATGTCCCATCTTTAACCGTTTAGGAGATCGAGTAAAATGGAGAATAATGGATATTTGAAAATGTGATATATAAACATTTTATTCGTTTGTATATTTATCAACCCTTGAGAGTAGACTTATAGGACCTATTTTATGTAAAATAAGGTTCTAAATCCACTGGTGAAAACCGCGATGTCCTATCTTTAACCGTTTAGGAGATCGAGTAAAATGAAGAATAATTGATATTTGATAATGTGATATATAAACATTTTATTCGTTTGTACCTTTATCAACTCTTGAGAGTAGACTTATAGGACTTATTTTATGTAAAATGAGGTGCTTAATCCACTGGTGAAAACCGCGATGTCCTATCTTTAATTGTTTAGGAGATCGAGTAAAATGGAGAATAATAGATATTTGAAAATGTGATATATAAACATTTTATTCGTTTGTACCTTTATCAACTCTTATGAGTAGACATATAGGACTTATTTTATGAAAAATGAGGTGCTAAATCCACTAGTGAAAACCGCGATGTCCTATCTTGAACCGTTTAGGAGATCGAGTTAAATGGAGAAAAATAGATATTTGAAAATGTGATATATAAACATTTTATTCGTTTGTACCTTTATCAACTCTTGAGAGTAGACTTATAGGACTTATTTTATGTAAAATGGGGTGCTTAATCCACTGATGAAAACCGCGATGTCCTATCTTTTACCGTTTAGGAGATCGAGTAAAATGGAAAATAATAGATATTTGAAAATGTGATATATAAACATTTTATTCGTTTGTACCTTGATCAACTCTTGAGGGTAGACTTATATTACCTATTTTATGTAAAATGAGGTGCTAAATATACTGGTGAAAACCGCGATGTCCTATCTTTAACCGTTTAGGAGATCGAGTAAAATATAGAATAATAGATATTTGATAATGTGGTATATAAACATTTTATTCGATTGTACCCTTATCAACTCTTGAGAGTAGACTTATAGGACTTATTTTATGTAAAATGAGGTGCTAAATCCACTGGTGAAAACCGCGATGTGATATCTTTAACTGTTTAGGAGATCGAGTAAAATGGAGAATAATAGATATTTGAAAATGTGATATATAAACATTTTATTCGTTTGTACCTTTATCAACTCTTAAGAGATGACTTTTAGGACATATTTTATGTAAAATGAGGTGCTAAATCCACTGGTGAAAACCGCAATGTCCTATCTTTAATTGTTTAGGAGATCGAGTAAAATGGAGAATAATAGATATTTGATAATGTGATATATAAACATTTTATTCGTTTGTACCTTTATCAACTCTTAAGAGTAGACTTTTAGGACATATTTTATGTAAAAAGAGGTGCTAAACCCACAGGTGAAATGCGCGATGTCCTATCTTTTACCGTTTAGGAGATCGAGTAAAATGGAGAACAATAGATATTTGATAATGTGATATATAAACATTTTATTCGTTTGTACCTTTATCAACTCTTAAGAGATGACTTTTAGGACATATTTTATGTAAAATGAGGTGCTAAATCCACTGGTGAAAACCGCGATGTCCTATCTTTAACCGTTTTGGAGATCGAGTAAAATGGAGAACAATAGATATTTGATAATGTGATATATAAACATTTTATTCGTTTTTACCTTTATCAACTCTTGAGAGTAGACTTATAGGACCTATTTTATGTAAAATGAGGTTCTAAATCCTCTGGTGAAAGCCGCGATGTCCTATCTTCAACCGTTTAGGAGATCGAGTAAAATGAGGAATAATGAATATTTGAAAATGTGATATATAAACATTTTATTCGTTTGTACCTTTATCAACTCTTAAGAGATGACTTTTAGGACATATTTTATGTAAAATGAGGTGCTAAATCCACTGGTGAAAACCGCGATGTCCTATCTTTAACCGTTTTGGAGATCGAGTAAAATGGAGAATAATAGATATTTGATAATGTGATATATAAACATTTTATTCGTTTTTACCTTTATCAACTCTTGAGAGTAGACTTATAGGACCTATTTTATGTAAAATGAGGTTCTAAATCCACTGGTGAAAACCGCGATGTCCTATCTTTAACCGTTTAGGAGATCGAGTAAAATGGAGAATAATGGATATTTGAAAATGTGATATATAAACATTTTCTTCGTTTGTACCTTTATCAACCCTTGAGAGTAGACTTATAGGACCTATTTTATGTAAAATGAGGTGCTAAATCCACTGGTGAAAACCGCGATGTCCTATCTTTAACTGTTTAGTTTTATTCAAATATCTATTATTTTCTATTTTACTCGATTTCCTAAACGGTTAAAGATAGGACATCGCGGTTTTCACCAGTGGATTTAGCACCTCATTTTACATAAAATAAGTCCTATAAGTCTACTCTCAAGAGTTGATAAAGGTACAAACGAATAAAATGTTTACATATCACATTTTCAAATATCTATTATTCTCCATTTTACTCGATCTCCTAAACGGTTAAAGATAGGACATCGCGGTTTTCACGAGTGGATTAAGCACCTCATTTTACATAAAATAAGTCCTATAAGTCTACTCTCAAGAGTTGATAAAGGTACAAACGAATAAAATGTTTATATATCACATTTTCAAATATCTATTATTTTCTATTTTACTCGATCTCCTAAACGGTAAAAGATAGGACATCGCAGTTTTCATCAGTGGATTTAGCACCTCATTTTACATAAAATAGGTCCTATAAGTCTACTCTCAAGAGTTGATAAAGGTAAAAACGAATAAAATGTTTATATATCACATTTTCAAATATCTATTATTCTCCATTTTACTCGATCTCCTAAACGGTTAATGATAGGACATCGCGGTTTCCACAAGAGGATTTAGCACCTCATTTTACATAAAATAACTCCTATAAGTCTACTCTCAAGAGTTGATAAAGGTACAAAAGAATAAAATGTTTATATATCACATTTTCAAATATCTATTATTCTCCATTTTACTTGATCTCCTAAACGGTTAAAGATAGGACATCGCGGTTCTCACCAGTGGATTTAGCACTATATTTTATATAAAATAACTCCTATAAGTCTACTCTCAAGAGTTAATAAAGGTACAAACGAATAAAATGTTTATATATCTCATTTTCAAATATCTATTATTTTCTATTTTACTCGATCTCCTAAACGGTTAAAAATAGGACATCGCGGTTTTCACCAGTGGATTTAGCACCTTATTTTACATAAAATAATTCCTATAAGTCTACTCTCAAGAGTTGATAAAGGTACAAAAGAATAAAATGTTTACATATCACATTTTCAAATATCTATTATTCTCCACTTTACTTGATCTCCTAAACGGTTAAAGATAGGACATCGCGGTTTTCACCAGTGGATTTAGAACCTCATTTTACATAAAATAGGTCCTATAAGTCTACTCTCAAGAGTTGATAAAGGTACAAACGAATAAAATGTTTATATATCACATTTTCAAATATCTATTATTCTCCATTTTACTCGATCTCCTAAACGGTTAAAGATAGGACATCGCGGTTTTCACCAGTGGATTTAGCACCTTATTTTACATTAAATAAGTCCTATAAGTCTACTGTCAAGAGTTGATAAAGGTACAAACGAATAAAATGTTTATATATCACATTTTCAAATATCTATTTTTTTCCATTTAACTCGATCTCCTAAACGGTTAAAGATAGGACATCGCGGATTTCACCAGTTTATTTAGAACCTCATTTTACATAAAATAGGTCCTATAAGTCGACTCTCAAGAGTTGATAAAGGTAAAAACGAATAAAATAATTATATATCACATTTTCAAATATCTATTGTTCTCCATTTTACTCGATCTCCTAAACGGTTAAAGATATCACATCGCGGATTTCACCAGTGGATTTAGCACCTCATTTTACATAAAATAAGTCCTATAAGTCTACTTTCAAGAGTTGATAAGGGTACAAACGAATAAAATGTTTATATACCACATTATCAAATATCTATTATTCTCCAATTTACTCGAACTCATAAACGGTTAAAGATAGGACATCGCGGATTTCACCAGTGGATTTAGAACCTCATTTTACATAAAATAGGTCCTATAAATCTACCCTCAAGAGTTGATCAAGGTACAAACGAATAAAATGTTTATATATCACATTATCAAATATCTATTATTATCCATTTTACTCGATCTCCAAAACGGTTAAAGATAGGACATCGCGGTTTTCACTAGTGGATTTAGCACCTCATTTTACATAAATTAAGTCCTATAAGTCTACTCTCAAGAGTTGATAAAGGTACAAACAAATAAAATGTTTATATATCACATTTTCAAATATCTATTATTCTCCATTTTACTCCATCTCCTAAACGGTTAAAGATTGGACATCGCGGTTTTCACCAGTGGATTTAAAACCTCATTTTACATAAAATAGGTCCTATAAGTCTACTCTCAAGAGTTGATAAAGGTAAAAACGAATAAAATGTTTATATATCACATTTTCAAATATCTATTATTCTCCATTTTACTCGATCTCCAAAACGGTTAAAGATAGGACATCGCGGTTTTCACCAGTGGATTTAGCACCTTATTTTACATAAAATAGGTCCTATAAATCTACCCTCAAGAGTTGATCAAGGTACAAACGAATAAAATGTTTATATATCACATTATCAAATATCTATTATTCTCCATTTTACTCGATCTCCAAAACGGTTAAAGATAGGACAACGCGGTTTTCACTAGTGGATTTAGCACCTCATTTTACATAAATTAAGTCCTATAAGTCTACTCTCAAGAGTTGATAAAGGTACAAACAAATAAAATGTTTATATATCACATTTTCAAATATCTATTATTCTCCATTTTACTCCATCTCCTAAACGGTTAAAGATTGGACATCGCGGTTTTCACCAGTGGATTTAAAACCTCATTTTACATAAAATAGGTCCTATAAGTCTACTCTCAAGAGTTGATAAAGGTAAAAACGAATAAAATGTTTATATATCACATTTTCAAATATCTATTATTTTCCATTTTACTCGATCTCCTAAACGGTTAAAGATATCACATGGCGGTTTTCACCAGTGGATTTAGCACCTCATTTTACATAAAATAGGTCCTATAAGTCTACTCTCAAGAGTTGATAAAGGTAAAAACGAATAAAATGTTTATATATCACATTATCAAATATCTATTATTCTCCATTTTACTCGATCTCCTAAACGGTTAAAGATAGGACATCGCGGTTTTCACCAGTGGATTTAGAACCTCATTTTACATAAAATAGGTCCTATAAGTCTACTCTCAAGAGTTGATAAATGTAAAAACGAATAAAATGTTTTTATATCACATTTTCAAATATCTATTATTTTCCATTTTACTCGATCTCCTAAACGGTAAAAGATAGGACATCGCGGATTTTACCAGTGGATTTAGCACCTCATTTTACATAAAATAAGTCCTATAAGTCTACTCTCAAGAGTTGATAAAGATACAAAAGAATAAAATGTTTATATATCACATTATCAAATATCTATTATTCTCCATTTTACTCGATCTCCAAAACGGTTAAAGATAGGACATCGCGGTTTTCACCAGTGGATTTAAAACCTCATTTTACATAAAATAGGTCCGATAAGTCTACTCTCAAGAGTTGATAAAGGCAAAAACGAATAAAATGTTTATATATCACATTTTCAAATATCTATTATTTTCTATTTTACTCGATCTCCTAAACGGTAAAAGATAGGACATCGCGGTTTTCACCAGTGGATTTAGCACCTCATTTTACATAAAATAAGTCCTATAAGTCTACTCTCAAGAGTTGATAAAGATACAAAAGAATAAAATGTTTATATATCACATTATCAAATATCTATTATTCTCCATTTTACTCGATCTCCAAAACGGTTAAAGATAGGACATCGCGGTTTTCACCAGTGGATTTAGCACCTCATTTTATATAAAATAGGTTTTATAAATCTACCCTCAAGAGTTGATCAAGGTACAAACGAATAAAATGTTTATATTTCACATTATCAAATATCTATTATTCTCCATTTTACTCGATCTCCAAAACGGTTAAAGATAGGATATCGCGGTTTTCACTAGTGGATTTAGCACCTCATTTTACATAAATTAAGTCCTATAAGTCTACTCTCAAGAGTTGATAAAGGTACAAACAAATAAAATGTTTATATATCACATTTTCAAATATCTATTATTCTCCATTTTACTCCATCTCCTAAACGGTTAAAGATTGGAAATCGCGGTTTTCACCAGTGGATTTGAAACCTCATTTTACATAAAATAGGTCCTATAAGTCTACTCTCAAGAGTTGATAAAGGTAAAAACGAATAAAATGTTTATATATCACATTTTCAAATATCTATTATTTTCCATTTTACTCGATCTCCTAAACGGTTAAAGATATCACATGGCGGTTTTCACCAGTGGATTTAGCACCTCATTTTACATAAAATAAGTCCTATAAGTCTACTTTCAAGAGTTGATAAGGGTACAAACGAATAAAATGTTTATATACCACATTATCAAATATCTATTTTTCTCCATTTAACTCGATCTCCTAAACGGTTCAAGATAGGACATCGCGGTTTTCACCAGTGGATTTAGCACCTCATTTTACATAAAATATGTCCTATAAGTCTACTCTTAAGAGTTGATAAAGGTACAAACGAATAAAATGTTTATATATCACATTTTCAAATATCTATTATTCTCCATTTTACTCGATCTCCTAAACGATAAAAGATAGGACATCGCGGTTTTCATCAGTGGATTAAGCACCCCATTTTACATAAAATAAGTCCTATAAGTCTACTCTCAAGAGTTGATAAAGGTACAAACGAATAAAATGTTTATATATCACATATCAAATATCTATTATTCTCCATTTTACTCGATCTTCAAAACGGTTAAAGATAGGACATCGCGGTTTTCACCAGTGGATTTAGCACCTCCGTTTACATAAAATAGGTCCTATAAATCTACCCTCAAGTGTTGATCAAGGTACAAACGAATAAAATGTTTATATATCACATTATCAAATATCTATTATTCTCCATTTTACTCGATCTCCAAAACGGTTAAAGATAGGACATCGCGGTTTTCACTAGTGGATTTAGCACCTCATTTTACATAAATTAAGTCCTATAAGTCTACTCTCAAGAGTTGATAAAGGTACAAACAAATAAAATGTTTATATATCACATTTTCAAATATCTATTATTCTCCATTTTACTCCATCTCCTAAACGGTTAAAGATTGGACATCGCGGTTTTCACCAGTGGATTTAAAACCTCATTTTACATAAAATAGGTCCTATAAGTCTACTCTCAAGAGTTGATAAAGGTAAAAACGAATAAAATGTTTATACATCACATTTTCAAATATCTATTATTCTCCATTTTACTCGATCTCCTAAACGGTTAAAGATATCACATCGCGGTTTTCACCAGTGGATTTAGCACCTCATTTTACATAAAATAAGTCCTATAAGTTTACTTTCAAGAGTTGATAAGGGTACAAACGAATAAAATGTTTATATACCACATTATCAAATATCTATTTTTCTCCATTTAACTCGATCTCCTAAACGGTTCAAGATAGGACATCGCGGTTTTCACCAGTGGATTTAGCACCTCATTTTACATAAAATATGTCCTATAAGTCTACTCTTAAGGGTTGATAAAGGTACAAACGAATAAAATGTTTATATATCACATTTTCAAATATCTATTATTCTCCATTTTACTCGATCTCCTAAACGATAAAAGATAGGACATCGCGGTTTTCATCAGTGGATTAAGCACCCCATTTTACATAAAATAAGTCCTATAAGTCTACTCTCAAGAGTTGATAAAGGTACAAACGAATAAAATGTTTATATATCACATTTTCAAATATCTATTTTTCTCCATTTAACTCGATCTCCTAAACAATTCAAGATAGGACATCGCGGTTTTCACCTGTGGATTTAGCACCTCATTTTACATAAAATAAGTCTATAAGTCTACTCTCAAGAGTTGATAAAGGTACAAACGAATAAAATGTTTATATATCACATATCAAATATCTATTATTCTCCATTTTACTCGATCTTCAAAACGGTTAAAGATAGGACATCGCGGTTTTCACCAGTGGATTTAGCACCTCATTTTACATAAAATAGGTCCTATAAATCTACCCTCAAGTGTTGATCAAGGTACAAACGAATAAAATGTTTATATATCACATTATCAAATATCTATTATTCTCCATTTTACTCGATCTCCAAAACGGTTAAAGATAGGACATCGCGGTTTTCACCAGTGGATTTAGCACCTCATTTTACATAAAATAGGTCCTATAAATCTACTCTCAAGAGTTGATAAGGGTACAAACGAATAAAATGTTTATATACCACATTATCAAATATCTATTTTTCTCCATTTAACTCGATCTCCTAAACGGTTCAAGATAGGACATCGCGGTTTTCACCAGTGGATTTAGCACCTCATTTTACATAAAATATGTCCTATAAGTCTACTCTCAAGAGTTGATAAAGGTACAAACAAATAAAATGTTTATATATCACATTTTCAAATATCTATTATTCTCCATTTTACTCCATCTCCTAAACGGTTAAAGATTGGACATCGCGGTTTTCACCAGTGGATTTAAAACCTCATTTTACATAAAATAGGTCCTATAAGTCTACTCTCAAGAGTTGATAAAGGTAAAAACGAATAAAATGTTTATACATCACATTTTCAAATATCTATTATTCTCCATTTTACTCGATCTCCTAAACGGTTAAAGATATCACATCGCGGTTTTCACCAGTGGATTTAGCACCTCATTTTACATAAAATAAGTCCTATAAGTCTACTTTCAAGAGTTGATAAGGGTACAAACGAATAAAATGTTTATATACCACATTATCAAATATCTATTTTTCTCCATTTAACTCGATCTCCTAAACGGTTCAAGATAGGACATCGCGGTTTTCACCAGTGGATTTAGCACCCCATTTTACATAAAATATGTCCTATAAGTCTACTCTTAAGGGTTGATAAAGGTACAAACGAATAAAATGTTTATATATCACATTTTCAAATATCTATTATTCTCCATTTTACTCGATCTCCTAAACGATAAAAGATAGGACATCGCGGTTTTCATCAGTGGATTAAGCACCCCATTTTACATAAAATAAGTCCTATAAGTCTACTCTCAAGAGTTGATAAAGGTACAAACGAATAAAATGTTTATATATCACATTTTCAAATATCTATTTTTCTCCATTTAACTCGATCTCCTAAACAATTCAAGATAGGACATCGCGGTTTTCACCAGTGGATTTAGCACCTTATTTTACATAAAATAAGTCTATAAGTCTACTCTCAAGAGTTGATAAAGGTACAAACGAATAAAATGTTTATATATCACATATCAAATATCTATTATTCTCCATTTTACTCGATCTTCAAAACGGTTAAAGATATTACATCGCGGTTTTCACCAGTGGATTAAGCACCTCATTTTACATAAAATAGGTCCTATAAATCTACCCTCAAGTGTTGATCAAGGTACAAACGAATAAAATGTTTATATATCACATTATCAAATATCTATTATTCTCCATTTTACTCGATCTCCAAAACGGTTAAAGATAGGACATCGCGGTTTTCACCAGTGGATTTAGCACCTCATTTTACATAAAATAGGTCCTATAAATCTACTCTCAAGAGTTGATAAAGGTACAAACGAATAAAATGTTTATATATCACATTATCAAATATCTATTATTCTCCATTTTACTCGATCTCCAAAACGGTTAAAGATAGGACATCGCGGTTTTCACTAGTGGATTTAGCACCTCATTTTACATAAATTAAGTCCTATAAGTCTACTCTCAAGAGTTGATAAAGGTACAAACAAATAAAATGTTTATATATCACATTTTCAAATATCTATTATTCTCCATTTTACTTTATCTCCTAAACGGTTAAAGATTGGACATCGCGGTTTTCACCAGTGGATTTAAAACCTCATTTTACATAAAATAGGTCCTATAAGTCTACTCTCAAGAGTTGATAAAGATAAAAACGAATAAAATGTTTATACATCACATTTTCAAATATCTATTATTCTCCATTTTACTCGATCTCCTAAACGGTTAAAGATATCACATCGCGGTTTTCACCAGTGGATTTAGCACCTCATTTTACATAAAATAAGTCCTATAAGTCTACTTTCAAGAGTTGATAAGGGTACAAACGAATAAAATGTTTATATATCACATTTTCAAATATCTATTATTCTCCATTTTACTCGATCTCCTAAACGGTTAAAGATAGGACATCGCGGTTTTCACCAGTGTATTTAGCACCTCATTTTACATAAAATAGGTCCTATAAGTCTACTCTCAAGAGTTGATAAAGGTAAAAACGAATAAAATGTTTATATATCACATTTTCAAATATCTATTATTTTCTATTTTACTCGATCTCCTAAACGGTAAAAGATAGGACATCGCAGTTTTCATCAGTGGATTTAGCACCTCATTTTACATAAAATAGGTCCTATAAGTCTACTCTCAAGAGTTGATAAAGGTAAAAACGAATAAAATGTTTATATATCACATTTTCAAATATCTATTATTTTCTATTTTACTCGATCTCCTAAACGGTTTAAGATAGGACATTGCGGTTTTCACCAGTAGATTTAGCACCTCATTTTACATAAAATAAGTCCTATAAGTCTACTCTCAAGAGTTGATAAAGATACAAAAGAATAAAATGTTTATATATCACATTTTCAAATATCTATTATTCTCCATTTTACTCGATCTCCTAAACAATTGAAGATAGGACATCGCGGTTTTCACCAGTGGATTAAGCACCTCATTTTACATAAAATAAGTCCTATAAGTCTACTCTTAAGAGTTGATAAAGGTACAAACGAATAAAATGTTTATATATCACATTTTAAAATATCTATTATTCTCCATTTTACTCGATCTCCTAAACGGTTAAAGATAGGACATCGTGGTTTTCACCAGTGGATTTAGCACCTCATTTTACATAAAATAGGTCCTATAAGTCTACTCTCAAATGTTGATAAAGGTACAAACGAATAAAATGTTTATATTTCACATTTTCAAATATCTATTTTTCACCATTTTACTCGATCTCCTAAACGGTTAAAGATAGGACATCGCGGTTTTCATCAGTGGATTTAGCACCTCATTTAACATATAATAAGTCCTATTAGTCTACTCTCAAAAGTTGATAAAGGTACAAACGAATAAAATGTTTATATAACACATTTTCAAATATCTATTATTCTCCGTTTTACTCGATCTCCTAAACGGTGAAGATAGGACATCGCGGTTTTCACCAGTGGATTTAGCACCTCATTTTACATAAAATATGTCCTATAAGTCTACTCTTAAGAGTTGATAAAGGTACAAACGAATAAAATGTTTATATATCACATTTTCAAATATCTATTATTCTCCATTTTACTCGATCTCCTAGACGATAAAAGATAGGACATCGCGGTTTTCATCAGTGGATTAAGCACCCCATTTTACATAAAATAAGTCCTATAAGTCTACTCTCAAGAGTTGATAAAGGTACAAACGAATAAAATGTTTATATATCACATTTTCAAATATCTATTTTTCTCCATTTAACTCGATCTCCTAAACAATTCAAGATAGGACATCGCGGTTTTCACCAGTGGATTTAGCACCTCATTTTACATAAAATAAGTCTATAAGTCTACTCTCAAGAGTTGATAAAGGTACAAACGAATAAAATGTTTATATATCACATATCAAATATCTATTATTCTCCATTTTACTCGATCTTCAAAACGGTTAAAGATAGGACATCGCGGTTTTCACCAGTGGATTTAGCACCTCCGTTTACATAAAATAGGTCCTATAAATCTACCCTCAAGTGTTGATCAAGGTACAAACGAATAAAATGTTTATATATCACATTATCAAATATCTATTATTCTCCATTTTACTCGATCTCCAAAACGGTTAAAGATAGGACATCGCGGTTTTCACTAGTGGATTTAGCACCTCATTTTACATAAATTAAGTCCTATAAGTCTACTCTCAAGAGCTGATAAAGGTACAAACAAATAAAATGTTTATATATCACATTTTCAAATATCTATTATTCTCCATTTTACTCCATCTCCTAAACGGTTAAAGATTGGACATCGCGGTTTTCACCAGTGGATTTAAAACCTCATTTTACATAAAATAGGTCCTATAAGTCTACTCTCAAGAGTTGATAAAGGTAAAAACGAATAAAATGTTTATACATCACATTTTCAAATATCTATTATTCTCCATTTTACTCGATCTCCTAAACGGTTAAAGATATCACATCGCGGTTTTCACCAGTGGATTTAGCACCTCATTTTACATAAAATAAGTCCTATAAGTCTACTCTCAAGAGTTGATAAAGGTACAAACGAATAAAATGTTTATATATCACATTTTCAAATATCTATTTTTCTCCATTTAACTCGATCTCCTAAACGGTTCAAGATAGGACATCGCGGTTTTCACCAGTGGATTTAGCACCTCATTTTACATAAAATATGTCCTATAAGTCTACTCTTAAGGGTTGATAAAGGTACAAACGAATAAAATGTTTATATATCACATATCAAATATCTATTATTCTCCATTTTACTCGATCTTCAAAACGGTTAAAGATAGGACATCGCGGTTTTCACCAGTGGATTTAGCACCTCATTTTACATAAAATAGGTCCTATAAATCTACCCTCAAGTGTTGATCAAGGTACAAACGAATAAAATGTTTATATATCACATTATCAAATATCTATTATTCTCCATTTTACTCGATCTCCAAAACGGTTAAAGATAGGACATCGCGGTTTTCACTAGTGGATTTAGCACCTCATTTTACATAAAATATGTCCTATAAGTCTACTCTTAAGAGTTGATAAAGGTACAAACGAATAAAATGTTTATATATCACATTTTCAAATATCTATTATTCTCCATTTTACCCGATCTCCTAGACGATAAAAGATAGGACATCGCGGTTTTCATCAGTGGATTAAGCACCCCATTTTACATAAAATAAGTCCTATAAGTCTACTCTCAAGAGTTGATAAAGGTACAAACGAATAAAATGTTTATATATCACATTTTCAAATATCTATTTTTCTCCATTTAACTCGATCTCCTAAACAATTCAAGATAGGACATCGCGGTTTTCACCAGTGGATTTAGCACCTCATTTTACATAAAATAAGTCTATAAGTCTACTCTCAAGAGTTGATAAAGGTACAAACGAATAAAATGTTTATATATCACATATCAAATATCTATTATTCTCCATTTTACTCGATCTTCAAAACGGTTAAAGATAGGACATCGCGGTTTTCACCAGTGGATTTAGCACCTCCGTTTACATAAAATAGGTCCTATAAATCTACCCTCAAGTGTTGATCAAGGTACAAACGAATAAAATGTTTATATATCACATTATCAAATATCTATTATTCTCCATTTTACTCGATCTCCAAAACAGTTAAAGATAGGACATCGCGGTTTTCACTAGTGGATTTAGCACCTCATTTTACATAAATTAAGTCCTATAAGTCTACTCTCAAGAGTTGATAAAGGTACAAACAAATAAAATGTTTATATATCACATTTTCAAATATCTATTATTCTCCATTTTACTCCATCTCCTAAACGGTTAAAGATTGGACATCGCGGTTTTCACCAGTGGATTTAAAACCTCATTTTACATAAAATAGGTCCTATAAGTCTACTCTCAAGAGTTGATAAAGGTAAAAACGAATAAAATGTTTATACATCACATTTTCAAATATCTATTATTCTCCATTTTACTCGATCTCCTAAACGGTTAAAGATATCACATCGCGGTTTTCACCAGTGGATTTAGCACCTCATTTTACATAAAATAAGTCCTATAAGTCTACTCTCAAGAGTTGATAAAGGTACAAACGAATAAAATGTTTATATATCACATTTTCAAATATCTATTTTTCTCCATTTAACTCGATCTCCTAAACGGTTCAAGATAGGACATCGCGGTTTTCACCAGTGGATTTAGCACCTCATTTTACATAAAATATGTCCTATAAGTCTACTCTTAAGGGTTGATAAAGGTACAAACGAATAAAATGTTTATATATCACATATCAAATATCTATTATTCTCCATTTTACTCGATCTTCAAAACGGTTAAAGATAGGACATCGCGGTTTTCACCAGTGGATTTAGCACCTCATTTTACATAAAATAGGTCCTATAAATCTACCCTCAAGTGTTGATCAAGGTACAAACGAATAAAATGTTTATATATCACATTATCAAATATCTATTATTCTCCATTTTACTCGATCTCCAAAACGGTTAAAGATAGGACATCGCGGTTTTCACCAGTGGATTTAGCACCTCATTTTACATAAAATAGGTCCTATAAATCTACTCTCAAGAGTTGATAAAGGTACAAACGAATAAAATGTTTATATATCACATTATCAAATATCTATTATTCTCCATTTTACTCGATCTCCAAAACGGTTAAAGATAGGACATCGCGGTTTTCACTAGTGGATTTAGCACCTCATTTTACATAAATTAAGTCCTATAAGTCTACTCTCAAGAGTTGATAAATTTACAAACAAATAAAATGTTTATATATCACATTTTCAAATATCTATTATTCTCCATTTTACTCCATCTCCTAAACGGTTAAAGATTGGCCATCGCGGTTTTCACCAGTGGATTTAAAACCTCATTTTACATAAAATAGGTCCTATAAGTCTACTCTCAAGAGTTGATAAAGATAAAAACGAATAAAATGTTTATACATCACATTTTCAAATATCTATTATTCTCCATTTTACTCGATCTCCTAAACGGTTAAAGATATCACATCGCGGTTTTCACCAGTGGATTTAGCACCTCATTTTACATAAAATAAGTCCTATAAGTCTACTTTCAAGAGTTGATAAGGGTACAAACGAATAAAATGTTTATATACCACATTATCAAATATCTATTTTTCTCCATTTAACTCGATCTCCTAAACGGTTCAAGATAGGACATCGCGGTTTTCACCAGTGGATTTAGCACCTCATTTTACATAAAATATGTCCTATAAGTCTACTCTTAAGAGTTGATAAAGGTACAAACGAATAAAATGTTTATATATCACATTTTCAAATATCTATTATTCTCCATTTTACTCGATCTCCTAAACGATAAAAGATAGGACATCGCGGTTTTCATCAGTGGATTAAGCACCCCATTTTACATAAAATAAGTCCTATAAGTCTACTCTCAAGAGTTGATAAAGGTACAAACGAATAAAATGTTTATATATCACATTTTCAAATACCTATTTTTCTCCATTTAACTCGATCTCCTAAACAATTCAAGATAGGACATCGCGGTTTTCACCAGTGGATTTAGCACCTCATTTTACATAAAATAAGTCTTATAAGTCTACTCTCAAGAGTTGATAAAGGTACAAACGAATAAAATGTTTATATATCAGATATCAAATATCTATTATTCTCCATTTTACTCGATCTTCAAAACGGTTAAAGATAGGACATCGTGGTTTTCATCAGTGGATTTAGCACCTTATTTAACATATAATAAGTCCTATTAGTCTACTCTCAAAAGTTGATAAAGGTACAAACGAATAAAATGTTTATATATCACATTTTCAAATATCTATTATTCTCCATTTTACTCGATCTCCTAAACGGTTAAAGATAGGACATCGCGGTTTTCACCAGTGGATTTAGCACCTCATTTTACATAAAATAAGTCCTATAAGTCTACTCTCAAGAGTTGATTAAGGTACAAACGAATAAAATGTTTATATATCACATTTTCAAATATCTATTATTCTCCATTTTACTCGATCTCCTAAACGGTTAAAGATAGGACATCGCGGTTTTCACCAGTGGATCTAGCACTATATTTTACATAAAATAAGTCCTATAAGTCTACTCTCAAGAGTCGATAAAGGTACAAACGAATAAAATGTTTATATATCACATTTTCAAATATCTATTATTCTCCATTTTACTCGATCTCCTAAACGGTTAATGATAGGACATCGCGGTTTCCACAAGAGGATTTAGCACCTCATTTTACATAAAATAACTCCTATAAGTCTACTCTCAAGAGTTGATAAAGGTACAAAAGAATAAAATGTTTATATATCACATTTTCAAATATCTATTATTCTCCATTTTACTTGATCTCCTAAACGGTTAAAGATAGGACATCGCGGTTCTCACCAGTGGATTTAGCACTATATTTTATATAAAATAACTCCTATAAGTCTACTCTCAAGAGTTAATAAAGGTACAAACGAATAAAATGTTTATATATCACATTTTCAAATATCTATTATTTTCTATTTTACTCGATCTCCTAAACAGTTAAAAATAGGACATCGCGGTTTTCACCAGTGGATTAAGCAACTCATTTTACATCAAATAAGTCCTATAAGTCTACTCTCAAGAGTTGATAAAGGTACAAACGAATAAAATGTTTATATATCACATTTTCAAATATATATTTTTCTCCATTTAACTCGATCTCCTAAACGGTTCAAGATAGGACATCGCGGTTTTCACCAGTGGATTTAGCACCTCATTTTACATAAAATAAGTCCTATAAGTCTACTCTTAAGAGTTGATAAAGTTACAAACGAATAAAATGTTTATATATCACATTTTCAAATATCTATTATTCTCCATTTTACTCGATCTCCTAAACAATTAAAGATAGGACATCGCGGTTTTCACCAATGGATTTAGCACATCATTTTACATAAAATAAGTCCTATAAGTCTACTCATAAGAGTTGATAAAGTTACAAACGAATAAAATGTTTATATATCACATTTTCAAATATCTATTATTCTCCATTTTACTCGATCTCCTAAACAATTAAAGATAGGACATCGCGGTTTTCACCAGTGGATTTAGCACCTCATTTTACATAAAATAAGTCCTATAACTCTACTCATAAGAGTTGATAAAGTTACAAACGAATAAAATGTTTATATACCACATTTTCAAATATCTATTATTCTCCATTTTACTCGATCTCCTAAACAATTAAAGATAGGACATCGCGGTTTTCACCAGTGGATTTAGCACCTCATTTTACATAAAATAAGTCATATAAGTCTACTCTTAAGAGTTGATAAAGTTACAAACGAATAAAATGTTTATATATCACATTTTCAAATATCTATTATTCTCCATTTTACTCGATCTCCTAAACAATTAAAGATAGGACATCGCGGTTTTCACCAGTGGATTTAGCACCTCATTTTACATAAAATATGTCCTAAAAGTCTACTCTCAAGGGTTGATAAAGGTACAAACGAATAAAATGTTTATATATCACATTTTCAAATATCCATTATTCTCCATTTTACTCGATCTCCTAAACGGTTAAAGATAGGACATCGCGGATATCACCAGTGGATTTAGCACCTCATTTTACATAAAATAAGTCCTATAAGTCTACTCTCAAGAGTTGATAAAAGTACAAACAAATAAAATGTTTATATATCACATTTTCAAATATCTATTATTCTCCATTTTACTCCATCTCCTAAACGGTTAAAGATAGGACATCGCGGATTTCACCAGTGGATTTAGAACCTCATTTTACATAAAATAGGTCCTATAAGTCTACTCTCAAAAGTTGATAAAGGTACAAACGAATAAAATGTTTATATATCACAATGTCAAATATCTATTATTCTCCATTTTACTCGATCTCCTAAGCAATTAAAGATAGGACATCGCGGTTTTCACCAGTGGATTAAGCACCTCATTTTACATAAAAAATGTCCTAAAAGTCTACTCTCAAGGGTTGATAAAGGTACAAACGAATAAAATGTTTATATATCACATTTTCAAATATCCATTATTTTCCATTTTACTCGATCTCCTAAACGGTTAAAGATTGGACATCGCGGTTTTCACCAGTGGATTAAGCACCTCATTTTACATAAATTAAGTCCTATAAGTCTACTCTCAAGGGTTGATAAAGGTACAAACGGATAAAATGTTTATATATCACATTATCAAATATCTATTATTCTCCATTTTACTCGATCTCCTAAACGGTTAAAGATAGGACATCCGGGTTTTTACCAGTGGATTTAGCACCTCAGTTTACATAAAATAAGTCCTATAAGTCTACTCTCAAGAGTTGATAAAGGTAAAAACGAATAAAATGTTTATATATCACATTTTCAAATATCTATTATTCTCCATTTTACTCGATCTCCTAAACGGTTAAAGATAGGACATCCGGGTTTTTACCAGTGGATTTAGCACCTCAGTTTACATAAAATAAGTCCTATAAGTCTACTCTCAAGAGTTGATAAAGGTACAAACGAATAAAATGTTTATATATCACATTTTCAAATAATTATTTTTCTCCATTTAACTCGATCTCCTAAACGGTTCAAGATAGGACATCGCGGTTTTTACCAGTGGATTTAGCACCTCAGTTTACATAAAATAAGTCCTATAAGTCTACTCTCAAGAGTTGATAAAGGTACAAACGAATAAAATGTTTATATATCACATTTTCAAATAATTATTTTTCTCCATTTAACTCGATCTCCTAAACGGTTAAAGATAGGACATCCGGGTTTTTACCAGTGGATTTAGCACCTCAGTTTACATAAAATAAGTCCTATAAGTCTACTCTCAAGAGTTGATAAAGGTAAAAACGAATAAAATGTTTATATATCACATTTTCAAATATCTATTATTCTCCATTTTACTCGATCTCCTAAACAATTAAAGATAGGACATCGCGGTTTTCACCAATGGATTTAGCACATCATTTTACATAAAATAAGTCCTATAAGTCTACTCATAAGAGTTGATAAAGTTACAAACGAATAAAATGTTTATATATCACATTTTCAAATATCTATTATTCTCCATTTTACTCGATCTCCTAAACAATTAAAGATAGGACATCGCGGTTTTCACCAGTGGATTTAGCACCTCATTTTACATAAAATAAGTCCTATAACTCTACTCATAAGAGTTGATAAAGTTACAAACGAATAAAATGTTTATATACCACATTTTCAAATATCTATTATTCTCCATTTTACTCGATCTCCTAAACAATTAAAGATAGGACATCGCGGTTTTCACCAGTGGATTTAGCACCTCATTTTACATAAAATAAGTCCTATAAGTCTACTCTTAAGAGTTGATAAAGTTACAAACTAATAAAATGTTTATATATCACATTTTCAAATATCTATTATTCTCCATTTTACTCGATCTCCTAAACAATTAAAGATAGGACATCGCGGTTTTCACCAGTGGATTTAGCACCTCATTTTACATAAAATAAGTCCTATAAGTCTACTCTGAAGAGTTGATAAAGGTACAAACGAATAAAATGTTTATATATCACATTATCAAATATCTATTATTCTTCATTTTACTCGATCTCCAAAACGGTTAAAGATGGGACATCGCGGTTTTCACCAGTGGATTTAGCACCTCATTTTACATAAAATAGGTCCTATAAGTCTACCCTCAAGAGTTGATAAAGGTACAAACGAATAAAATATTTATATATCACATTTTCAAATATCTATTATTTTCCATTTTACTCGATCTCCTAAACGATAAAAGATAGGACATCGCGGTTTTTATCAGTGGATTAAGCACCCCATCTTACACAAAATAAGTCCTATAAGTCTACTCTCAAGAGTTGATAAAGGTACAAACGAATAAAATGTTTATATATCACATTTTCAAATATCTATTATTCTCCATTTTACTCGATCTCCTAAACGATTAAAGATAGGACATCGTGGTTTTCACCAGTGGATTAAGCAACTCATTTTACATCAAATAAGTCCTATAAGTCTACTCTCAAGAGTTGATAAAGGTACAAACGAATAAAATGTTTATATATCACATTTTCAAATATATATTTTTCTCCATTTAACTCGATCTCCTAAACGGTTCAAGATAGGACATCGCGGTTTTCACCAGTGGATTTAGCACCTCATTTTACATAAAATATGTCCTAAAAGTCTACTCTCAAGGGTTGATAAAGGTACAAACGAATAAAATGTTTATATATCACATTTTCAAATATCCATTATTCTCCAATTTACTCGATCTCCTAAACGGTTAAAGATAGGACATCGCGGTTTTCACCAGTGGATTAAGCACCTCATTTTACATAAAATAAGTCCTATAAGTCTACTCTGAAGAGTTGATAAAGGTACAAACGAATAAAATGTTTATATATCACATTATCAAATATCTATTATTCTTCATTTTACTCGATCTCCAAAACGGTTAAAGATGGGACATCGCGGTTTTCACCAGTGGATTTAGCACCTCATTTTACATAAAATAGGTCCTATAAGTCTACCCTCAAGAGTTGATAAAGGTACAAACGAATAAAATATTTATATATCACATTTTCAAATATCTATTATTTTCCATTTTACTCGATCTCCTAAACGATAAAAGATAGGACATCGCGGTTTTTATCAGTGGATTAAGCACCCCATCTTACACAAAATAAGTCCTATAAGTCTACTCTCAAGAGTTGATAAAGGTACAAACGAATAAAATGTTTATATATCACATTTTCAAATATCTATTTTTCTCCATTTAACTCGATCTCCTAAACGGTTCAAGATAGGACATCGCGGTTTTCACCAGTGGATTTAGCACCTCATTTTACATAAAATAAGTCCTATAAGTCTACTCTCAAGAGTTGATAAAGGTACAAACGAATAAAATGTTTATATATCACATTATCAAATATCTATTATTTTCCATTTTACTCGATCTCCAAAACGGTTAAAGATAGGACATCGCGGTTTTCACCAGTGGATTTAGCACCTCATTTTACATAAAATAGGTCCAATAAGTCTACCCTCAAAAGTTGATCAAGGTACAAACGAATAAAATGTTTATATATCACATTTACAAATATCTATTATTCTCCATTTTACTCGATCTCCTAAACGGTAAAAGATAGGACATCGCGGTTTTCACCAGTGGATTTAGCACCTCAGTTTACATAAAATAGGTTCTATATATCTACTCTCAAGAGTTGATAAAGGTACAAACGAATAAAATGTTTATATATCACATTTTCAAATATCTATTATTCTCCATTTAACTCGATCTCCTAAACGGTTAAAGATAGGACATCGCGGTTTTCACCAGTGGATTAAGCACCTCATTTTACATAAAATAAGTCGTATAAGTCTACTCTCAAGAGTTGATAAAGGTACAAACGAATAAAATGTTTATATATCACATTTACAAATATCTATTATTTTCCATTTTACTCGATCTCCTAAACGGTTAAAGATAGGACATCGCGATTTTCACCAGTGGATTAAGCACCTCATTTTACATAAAATATGTCCTATAAGTCTACTCTCAAGAGTTGATAAAGGTACAAACGAATAAAATGTTTATATACCACATTATCAAATATCTATTATTCTCCATTTTACTCGATCTCCTAAACGATTAAAGATAGGACATCGTGGTTTTCACCAGTGGATTTAGCACCTCATTTTACATAAAATAAGTCCTATAAGTCTACTCATAAGAGTTGATAAAGTTACAAACGAATAAAATGTTTATATATCACATTTTCAAATATCTATTATTCTCCATTTTACTCGATCTCCTAAACAATTAAAGATAGGACATCGCGGTTTTCACCAGTGGATTTAGCACCTCATTTTACATAAAATAAGTCCTATAAGTCTACTCTTAAGAGTTGATAAAGGTAAAAACGAATAAAATGTTTATATATCACATTTTCAAATATCTATTATTTTCTATTTTACTCGATCTCCAAAACGGCAAAAGATAGGACATCGCGGTTTTCACCAGTGGATTTAGCACCTCAGTTTACATAAAATAGGTCCTATATATCTACTCTCAAGAGTTGATAAAGGTAAAAACGAATAAAATGTTTATATATCACATTTTCAAATATCTATTATTTTCTATTTTACTCGATCTCCCAAACGGTAAAAGATAGGACATCGCGGTTTTTACCAGTGGATTTAGCACCTCATTTTACATAAAAAATGTCCTAAAAGTCTACTCTCAAGGGTTGATAAAGGTACAAACGAATAAAATTTTTATATATCACATTTTCAAATATCCATTATTCTCCATTTTACTCGATCTCCTAAACTGTTAAAGATAGGACATCGCGGTTTTCACCAGTGGATTAAGCACCTCATTTTACATAAAATAAGTCCTATTAGTCTACTCTCAAGAGTTGATAAAGGTACAAATGAATAAAATGTTTATATACCACATTATCAAATATCTATTATTCTCCATTTTACTCGATCTCCTAAACGATTAAAGATAGGACATCGCGGTTTTCACCAGAGGATTTAGCACCTCAGTTTACATAAAATAGGTCCTATATGTCTACTCTCAAGAGTTGATAAAGGTACAAACGAATAAAATGTTTATATATCACATTTTCAAATATCTATTTTTCTCCATTTAACTCGATCTCCTAAACGGTTCAAGATAGGACATCGCGGTTTTCACCAGTGGATTTAGCACCTCATTTTACATAAAATAAGTCCTATAAGTCTACTCTTAAGAGTTGATAAAGGTACAAACGAATAAAATGTTTATATATCACATTTTCAAATATCTATTATTCTCCATTTTACTCGATCTCCTAAACAATTAAAGATAGGACATCGCGGATTTCACCAGTGGATTTAGAACCTCATTTTACATAAAATAGGTCCTATAAGTCGACTCTCAAGAGTTGATAAAGGTAAAAACGAATAAAATAATTATATATCACATTTTCAAATATCTATTGTTCTCCATTTTACTCGATCTCCTAAACGGTTAAAGATATCACATCGCGGATTTCACCAGTGGATTTAGCACCTCATTTTTCATAAAATAAGTCCTATAAGTCTACTTTCAAGAGTTGATAAGGGTACAAACGAATAAAATGTTTATATATCACATTATCAAATATCTATTATTTTCCATTTTACTCGATCTCCAAAACGGTTAAAGATGGGACATCGCGGTTTTCACCAGTGGATTTAGCACCTCATTTTTCATAAAATAGGTCCTATAAATCTACCCTCAAGAGTTGATCAAGGTACAAACGAATAAAATGTGTATATATCACATTATCAAATATCTATTATTCTCCATTTTACTCGATCTCCAAAACGGTTAAAGATAGGACATCGCGGTTTTCACCAGTGGATTTAGCACCTCATTTTACATAAATTGAGTCCTATAAGTCTACTCTCAAGAGTTGATAAATGTACAAACGAATAAAATGTTTATATATCACATTATCAAATATCTATTATTCTCCATTTTACTCGATCTCCAAAACGGTTAAAGATAGGACATCGCGGTTTTCACCAGTGGATTTAGCACCTCATTTTACATAAATTAAGTCCTATAAGTCTACTCTCAAGAGTTGATAAAGGTACAAACGAATAAAATGTTTATATATCACATATTCAAATATATATTATTCTCCATTTTACTCCATCTCCTAAACGGTTAAAGATTGGACATCGCGGTTTTCACCAGTGGATTTAGCACCTCATTTTACATAAAATAGGTCCAATAAGTCTACCCTCAAAAGTTGATAAGGGTACAAACGAATAAAATGTTTATATATCACATTATCAAATATCTATTATTCTCCATTTTACTCGATCTCCTAAACGATAAAAGATAGGACATCGCGGTTTTTATCAGTGGATTAAGCACCCCATCTTACACAAAATAAGTCCTATAAGTCTACTCTCAAGAGTTGATAAAGGTACAAACGAATAAAATGTTTATATATCACATTTTCAAATATCTATTTTTCTCCATTTAACTCGATCTCCTAAACGGTTCAAGATAGGACATCGCGGTTTTCACCAGTGGATTTAGCACCTCATTTTACATAAAATAAGTCCTATAAGTCTACTCTCAAGAGTTGATAAAGGTACAAACGAATAAAATGTTTATATATCACATTATCAAATATCTATTATTTTCCATTTTACTCGATCTCCAAAACGGTTAAAGATAGGACATCGCGGTTTTCACCAGTGGATTTAGCACCTCATTTTACATAAAATAGGTCCAATAAGTCTACCCTCAAAAGTTGATCAAGGTACAAACGAATAAAATGTTTATATATCACATTTACAAATATCTATTATTCTCCATTTTACTCGATCTCCTAAACGGTAAAAGATAGGACATCGCGGTTTTCACCAGTGGATTTAGCACCTCAGTTTACATAAAATAGGTCCTATATATCTACTCTCAAGAGTTGATAAAGGTACAAACGAATAAAATGTTTATATATCACATTTTCAAATATCTATTATTCTCCATTTAACTCGATCTCCTAAACGGTTAAAGATAGGACATCGCGGTTTTCACCAGTGGATTAAGCACCTCATTTTACATAAAATAAGTCGTATAAGTCTACTCTCAAGAGTTGATAAAGGTACAAACGAATAAAATGTTTATATATCACATTTACAAATATCTATTATTTTCCATTTTACTCGATCTCCTAAACGGTTAAAGATAGGACATCGCGATTTTCACCAGTGGATTAAGCACCTCATTTTACATAAAATATGTCCTATAAGTCTACTCTCAAGAGTTGATAAAGGTACAAACGAATAAAATGTTTATATACCACATTATCAAATATCTATTATTCTCCATTTTACTCGATCTCCTAAACGATTAAAGATAGGACATCGTGGTTTTCACCAGTGGATTTAGCACCTCATTTTACATAAAATAAGTCCTATAAGTCTACTCATAAGAGTTGATAAAGTTACAAACGAATAAAATGTTTATATATCACATTTTCAAATATCTATTATTCTCCATTTTACTCGATCTCCTAAACAATTAAAGATAGGACATCGCGGTTTTCACCAGTGGATTTAGCACCTCATTTTACATAAAATAAGTCCTATAAGTCTACTCTTAAGAGTTGATAAAGGTAAAAACGAATAAAATGTTTATATATCACATTTTCAAATATCTATTATTTTCTATTTTACTCGATCTCCAAAACGGTAAAAGATAGGACATCGCGGTTTTCACCAGTGGATTTAGCACCTCAGTTTACATAAAATAGGTCCTATATATCTACTCTCAAGAGTTGATAAAGGTAAAAACGAATAAAATGTTTATATATCACATTTTCAAATATCTATTATTTTCTATTTTACTCGATCTCCCAAACGGTAAAAGATAGGACATCGCGGTTTTTACCAGTGGATTTAGCACCTCATTTTACATAAAAAATGTCCTAAAAGTCTACTCTCAAGGGTTGATAAAGGTACAAACGAATAAAATTTTTATATATCACATTTTCAAATATCCATTATTCTCCATTTTACTCGATCTCCTAAACTGTTAAAGATAGGACATCGCGGTTTTCACCAGTGGATTAAGCACCTCATTTTACATAAAATAAGTCCTATTAGTCTACTCTCAAGAGTTGATAAAGGTACAAATGAATAAAATGTTTATATACCACATTATCAAATATCTATTATTCTCCATTTTACTCGATCTCCTAAACGATTAAAGATAGGACATCGCGGTTTTCACCAGAGGATTTAGCACCTCAGTTTACATAAAATAGGTCCTATATGTCTACTCTCAAGAGTTGATAAAGGTACAAACGAATAAAATGTTTATATATCACATTTTCAAATATCTATTTTTCTCCATTTAACTCGATCTCCTAAACGGTTCAAGATAGGACATCGCGGTTTTCACCAGTGGATTTAGCACCTCATTTTACATAAAATAAGTCCTATAAGTCTACTCTTAAGAGTTGATAAAGGTACAAACGAATAAAATGTTTATATATCACATTTTCAAATATCTATTATTCTCCATTTTACTCGATCTCCTAAACAATTAAAGATAGGACATCGCGGATTTCACCAGTGGATTTAGAACCTCATTTTACATAAAATAGGTCCTATAAGTCGACTCTCAAGAGTTGATAAAGGTAAAAACGAATAAAATAATTATATATCATATTTTCAAATATCTATTGTTCTCCATTTTACTCGATCTCCTAAACGGTTAAAGATATCACATCGCGGATTTCACCAGTGGATTTAGCACCTCATTTTTCATAAAATAAGTCCTATAAGTCTACTTTCAAGAGTTGATAAGGGTACAAACGAATAAAATGTTTATATATCACATTATCAAATATCTATTATTTTCCATTTTACTCGATCTCCAAAACGGTTAAAGATGGGACATCGCGGTTTTCACCAGTGGATTTAGCACCTCATTTTTCATAAAATAGGTCCTATAAATCTACCCTCAAGAGTTGATCAAGGTACAAACGAATAAAATGTGTATATATCACATTATCAAATATCTATTATTCTCCATTTTACTCGATCTCCAAAACGGTTAAAGATAGGACATCGCGGTTTTCACCAGTGGATTTAGCACCTCATTTTACATAAATTGAGTCCTATAAGTCTACTCTCAAGAGTTGATAAATGTACAAACGAATAAAATGTTTATATATCACATTATCAAATATCTATTATTCTCCATTTTACTCGATCTCCAAAACGGTTAAAGATAGGACATCGCGGTTTTCACCAGTGGATTTAGCACCTCATTTTACATAAATTAAGTCCTATAAGTCTACTCTCAAGAGTTGATAAAGGTACAAACGAATAAAATGTTTATATATCACATATTCAAATATATATTATTCTCCATTTTACTCCATCTCCTAAACGGTTAAAGATTGGACATCGCGGTTTTCACCAGTGGATTTAAAACCTCATTTAACATAAAATAGGTCCCATAAGTCTACTCTCAAGAGTTGATAAAGGTAAATACGAATAAAATATTTATATATCACATTTTCAAATATCTATTATTCTCCATTTTACTCGATCTCCTAAACGGTTAAAGATAGGACATCGCGGTTTTCACCAGTGGATTTAGCACCTCATTTTACATAAAATAAGTCTTATAAGTCTACTCTCAAGAGTTGATAAAGGTACAAACGAATAAAATGTTTATATATCACATATCAAATATCTATTAATCTCCATTTTACTCGATCTCCTAAACGGTTAAAGATAGGACATCCCGGTTTTTACCAGTGGATTTAGCACCTCATTTTACATAAAATAAGTCCTATAAGTCTACTCTCAAGAGTTGATAAAGGTACAAACGAATAAAGTTTTTATATATCACATTTTCAAATATCTATTATTCTCAATTTTACTTGATCTCCTAAACGGTTAAAGATAGGACATCGCGGTTTTTACCAGTGGATTTAGCACCTCATTTTACATAAAATAAGTCCTATAAGTCTACCCTCAAGAGTTGATCAAGGTACAAACGAATAAAATGTTTATATATCACATTTTCAAATATCTATTATTCTCCATTTTACTCGATCTCCTAAACGGTTAAAGATAGGACATCCCGGTTTTTACCAGTGGATTTAGCACCTCATTTTACATAAAATAAGTCCTATAAGTCTACTCTCAAGAGTTGTTAAAGGAACAAACGAATAAAGTTTTTATATATCACATTTTCAAATATCTATTATTCTCAATTTTACTTGATCTCCTAAACGGTTAAAGATAGGACATCGCGGTTTTTACCAGTGGATTTAGCACCTCATTTTACATAAAATAAGTCCTATAAGTCTACCCTCAAGAGTTGATCAAGGTACAAACGAATAAAATGTTTATATATCACATTTTCAAATATCCATTATTCTGCATTTTACTCGATCTCCTAAACGGTTAAAGATAGGACATCGCGGTTTTCACCAGTGTATTTAGAACCTCATTTTACATAAAATAGGTCCTATAAGTCTACTCTCAAGAGTTAATAAATGAAAAAACGAATAAAATGTTTATATATCACATTTTCAAATATTCATTATTCCCCATTTTACTCGATCTCCTAAACGGTTAAAGATAGGACATCGCGGTTTTCACCAGTGGATTTAGCACCTCATTTTACATAAAATAAGTCCTGTAAGTCTACTCTCAAGAGTTGATAAAGGTACAACGAATAAAATGTTTATATATCACATTATCAAATATCTATTATTCTCCATTTTACTCGATCTCCAAAACGGTTAAAGATAGAACATCGCGGTTTTCACCAGTGGATTTAGCAACTCATTTTACATAAAATAGGTCTTATAAGTCTACCCTCAAGAGTTGATCAAGGTACAAACGAATAAAATGTTTATGTATCACATTTTCAAATATCTATTATTTTCCATTTTACTCGATCTCCTAAACGGTAAAAAATAGGACATCGCGGTTTTCATCAGTGGATTAAGCACCCCATTTTACATAAAATAAGTCCTATAAGTCTACTCTCAAGAGTTGATAAAGGTACAAACGAATAAAATGTTTATATATCACATTTTCAAATATCTATTTTTCTCCATTTAACTCGATCTCCTAAACGGTTCAAGATAAGACATCGCGGTTTTCACCAGTGGATTTAGCACCTCATTTTACATAAAATAAGTCCTATAAGTCTACTCTTAAGAGTTGATAAAGGTACAAACGAATAAAATGTTTATATATCACATTTTTAAATATCTATTATTCTCCATTTTACTCGATCTCCTAAACAATTAAAGATAGGACATCGTGGTTTTCACCAGTGGATTAAGCACCTCATTTTACATAAAAAATGTCCTAAAAGCCTACTCTCAAGGGTTGATAAAGGTACAAACGAATAAAATGTTTATATATCACATTATCAAATATCTATTATTCTTCATTTTACTCGATCTCCTAAACGGTTAAAGATAGGACATCGCGGTTTTCACCAGTGGATTTAGAACCTCATTTTACATAAAATAGGTCCTATAAGTCTACTCTCAGGAGTTGATAAATGTAAAAACGAATAAAATGTTTAAATATCACATTTTCAAATATTCATTATTCCCCATTTTACTCGATCTCCTAAACGGTTAAAGATAGGACATCGCGGTTTTCACCAGTGGATTTAGCACCTCATTTTACATAAATTAAGTCCTATAAGTCTACTCTCAAGAGTTGATAAAGGTACAAACAAATAAAATGTTTATATATCACAATTTCAAATATCTATTATTCTCCATTTTACTCCATCTCCTAAACGGTTAAAGATATCACATCGCGGTTTTCACCAGTGGATTTAGCACCTCAATTTACATTAAATAAGTCCTATAAGTCTACTTTCAAGAGTTGATAAGGGTACCAACGAATAAAATGTTTATATATCACATTTTCAAATATCTATTATTCTCCATTTTACTCGATCTCCTAAACGGTTAAAGATAGGACATCGCGGTTTTCACCAGTGGATTTAGCACCTCATTTTACATAAAATAAGTCTTATAAGTCTACTTTCAAGAGTTGATAAAGGTACAAACGAATAAAATGTTTATATATCACATTTTTAAATATCTATTATTCTCCATTTTACTCGATCTCCTAAACAATTAAAGATAGGACATCGTGGTTTTCACCAGTGGATTAAGCACCTCATTTTACATAAAAAATGTCCTAAAAGCCTACTCTCAAGGGTTGATAAAGGTACAAACAAATAAAATGTTTATATATCACAATTTCAAATATCTATTATTCTCCATTTTACTCCATCTCCTAAACGGTTAAAGATATCACATCGCGGTTTTCACCAGTGGATTTAGCACCTCAATTTACATTAAATAAGTCCTATAAGTCTACTTTCAAGAGTTGATAAGGGTACCAACGAATAAAATGTTTATATACCACATTATCAAATATCTATTATTCTCCATTTTACTCGATCTCCTAAACGGTTAAAGATAGGACATCGCGGTTTTCACCAGTGGATTTAGCACCTCATTTTACATAAAATAAGTCCTCTAAGTCTACTCTCAAGAGTTGATAAAGGTACAAACGAATAAAATGTTTATATATCACTTTATCAAATATCTATTATTCTCCATTTTACTCGATCTCCAAAACGGTTAAAGATAGGACATCGCGGTTTTCACCAGTGGATTAAGCACCCCATTTTACATAAAATAAGTTCTATAAGTCTACTCTCAAGAGTTGATAAAGGTACAAACGAATAAAATGTTTATATATCACATTTTCAAATATCTATTTTTCTCCATTTAACTCGATCTCCTAAACGGTTCTAGATAGGACATCGCGGTTTTCACCAGTGAATTTAGCACCTCATTTTACATAAAATAAGTCCTATAAGTCTCCTCTCAAGAGTTGATAAAGGTACAAACGAATAAAATGTTTATATATCACTTTATCAAATATCTATTATTCTCCATTTTACTCGATCTCCAAAACGGTTAAAGATAGGACATCGCGGTTTTCACCAGTGGATTTAGCACCTCATTTTACATAAAATAAGTCCTCTAAGTCTACTCTCAAGAGTTGATAAAGGTACAAACGAATAAAATGTTTATATATCACTTTATCAAATATCTATTATTCTCCATTTTACTCGATCTCCTAAACAATTAAAGATTCGACATCGCGGTTTTCACCAGTGGATTAAGCACCTCATTTTACATAAAAAATGTCCTAAAAGTCTACTCTCAAGGGTTGATAAAGGTACAAACGAATAAAATGTTTATATATCACATTTTCAAATATCCATTATTCTCCATTTTACTCGATCTCCTAAACAGTTTAAGATAGGACATCGCGGTTTTCACCAGTGGATTAAGCACCTCATTTTACATAAAATAAGTCCTATAAGTCTACTCTCAAGAGTTGATAAATATACAAACGAATAAAATGTTTATATATCACATTATCAAATATCTATTATTCTTCATTTTACTCGATCTAATAAACGGTTAAAGATAGGACATCGCGGTTTTCACCAGTGGATTTAGAACCTCATTTTACATAAAATAGGTCCTATAAGTCTACTCTCAGGAGTTGATAAATGTAAAAACGAATAAAATGTTTAAATATCACATTTTCAAATATTCATTATTCCCCATTTTACTCGATCTCCTAAACGGTTAAAGATAGGACATCCCGGTTTTTACCAATGGATTTAGCACCTCATTTTACATAAAATAAGTCCTATAAGTCTACTCTCAAGAGTTGATAAAGGTACAAACGAATAAAGTTTTTATATATCACATTTTCAAATATCTATTATTCTCAATTTTACTTGATCTCCTAAACGGTTAAAGATAGGACATCGCGGTTTTTACCAGTGGATTTAGCACCTCATTTTACATAAAATAAGTCTTATAAGTCTACCCTCAAGAGTTGATCAAGGTACAAACGAATAAAATGTTTATATATCACATTTTCAAATATCTATTATTCTCCATTTTACTCGATCTCCTAAACGGTTAAAGATAGGACATCCCGGTTTTTACCAGTGGATTTAGCACCTCATTTTACATAAAATAAGTCCTATAAGTCTACCCTCAAGAGTTGATCAAGGTACAAACGAATAAAATGTTTATATATCACATTTTCAAATATCCATTATTCTGCATTTTACTCGATCTCCTAAACGGTTAAAGATAGGACATCGCGGTTTTTACCAGTGGATTTAGAACCTCATTTTACATAAAATAGGTCCTATAAGTCTACTCTCAAGAGTTGATAAATGAAAAAACGAATAAAATGTTTATATATCACATTTTCAAATATTCATTATTCCCCATTTTACTCGATCTCCTAAACGGTTAAAGATAGGACATCGCGGTTTTCACCAGTGGATTTAGCACCTCATTTTACATAAAATAAGTCCTCTAAGTCTACTCTCAAGAGTTGATAAAGGTACAAACGAATAAACTGTTTATATATCACTTTATCAAATATCTATTATTCTCCATTTTACTCGATCTCCAAAACGGTTAAAGATAGGACATCGCGGTTTTCACCAGTGGATTAAGCACCCCATTTTACATAAAATAAGTTCTATAAGTCTACTCTCAAGAGTTGATAAAGGTACAAACGAATAAAATGTTTATATATCACATTTTCAAATATCTATTTTTCTCCATTTAACTCGATCTCCTAAACGGTTCTAGATAGGACATCGCGGTTTTCACCAGTGAATTTAGCACCTCATTTTACATAAAATAAGTCCTATAAGTCTCCTCTCAAGAGTTGATAAAGGTACAAACGAATAAAATGTTTATATATCACTTTATCAAATATCTATTATTCTCCATTTTACTCGATCTCCAAAACGGTTAAAGATAGGACATCGCGGTTTTCACCAGTGGATTTAGCACCTCATTTTACATAAAATAAGTCCTCTAAGTCTACTCTCAAGAGTTGATAAAGGTACAAACGAATAAAATGTTTATATATCACTTTATCAAATATCTATTATTCTCCATTTTACTCGATCTCCTAAACAATTAAAGATTCGACATCGCGGTTTTCACCAGTGGATTGAGCACCTCATTTTACATAAAAAATGTCCTAAAAGTCTACTCTCAAGGGTTGATAAAGGTACAAACGAATAAAATGTTTATATATCACATTTTCAAATATCCATTATTCTCCATTTTACTCGATCTCCTAAACGGTTTAAGATAGGACATCGCGGTTTTCACCAGTGGATTAAGCACCTCATTTTACATAAAATAAGTCCTATAAGTCTACTCTC
>OZ005757.1:11123671-11291342 GCA_963930825.1 Silvanus unidentatus | reverse complement strand
AATGTCCTAAAAGTCTACTCTCAAGGGTTGATAAAGGTACAAACGAATAAAATGTTTATATATCACATTTTCAAATATCCATTATTCTCCATTTTACTCGATCTCCTAAACGGTTTAAGATAGGACATCGCGGTTTTCACCAGTGGATTAAGCACCTCATTTTACATAAAATAAGTCCTATAAGTCTACTCTCAAGAGTTGATAAATATACAAACGAATAAAATGTTTATATATCACATTATCAAATATCTATTATTCTTCATTTTACTCGATCTAATAAACGGTTAAAGATAGGACATCGCGGTTTTCACCAGTGGATTTAGAACCTCATTTTACATAAAATAGGTCCTATAAGTCTACTCTCAGGAGTTGATAAATGTAAAAACGAATAAAATGTTTAAATATCACATTTTCAAATATTCATTATTCCCCATTTTACTCGATCTCCTAAACGGTTAAAGATAGGACATCCCGGTTTTTACCAATGGATTTAGCACCTCATTTTACATAAAATAAGTCCTATAAGTCTACTCTCAAGAGTTGATAAAGGTACAAACGAATAAAATTTTTATATATCACATTTTCAAATATCTATTATTCTCAATTTTACTTGATCTCCTAAACGGTTAAAGATAGGACATCGCGGTTTTTACCAGTGGATTTAGCACCTCATTTTACATAAAATAAGTCTTATAAGTCTACCCTCAAGAGTTGATCAAGGTACAAACGAATAAAATGTTTATATATCACATTTTCAAATATCTATTATTCTCCATTTTACTCGATCTCCTAAACGGTTAAAGATAGGACATCCCGGTTTTTACCAGTGGATTTAGCACCTCATTTTACATAAAATAAGTTCTATAAGTCTACTCTCAAGAGTTGATAAAGGTACAAACGAATAAAGTTTTTATATATCACATTTTCAAATATCTATTATTCTCAATTTTACTTGATCTCCTAAACGGTTAAAGATAGGACATCGCGGTTTTTACCAGTGGATTAAGCACCTCATTTTACATAAAATAAGTCCTATAAGTCTACCCTCAAGAGTTGATCAAGGTACAAACGAATAAAATGTTTATATATCACATTTTCAAATATCCATTATTCTGCATTTTACTCGATCTCCTAAACGGTTAAAGATAGGACATCGCGGTTTTTACCAGTGGATTTAGAACCTCATTTTACATAAAATAGGTCCTATAAGTCTACTCTCAAGAGTTGATAAATGAAAAAACGAATAAAATGTTTATATATCACATTTTCAAATATTCATTATTCCCCATTTTACTCGATCTCCTAAACGGTTAAAGATAGGACATCGCGGTTTTCACCAGTGGATTTAGCACCTCATTTTACATAAAATAAGTCCTCTAAGTCTACTCTCAAGAGTTGATAAAGGTACAAACGAATAAAATGTTTATATATCACTTTATCAAATATCTATTATTCTCCATTTTACTCGATCTCCAAAACGGTTAAAGATAGGACATCGCGGTTTTCACCAGTGGATTAAGCACCCCATTTTACATAAAATAAGTTCTATAAGTCTACTCTCAAGAGTTGATAAAGGTACAAACGAATAAAATGTTTATATATCACATTTTCAAATATCTATTTTTCTCCATTTAACTCGATCTCCTAAACGGTTCTAGATAGGACATCGCGGTTTTCACCAGTGAATTTAGCACCTCATTTTACATAAAATAAGTCCTATAAGTCTCCTCTCAAGAGTTGATAAAGGTACAAACGAATAAAATGTTTATATATCACTTTATCAATATCTATTATTCTCCATTTTACTCGATCTCCAAAACGGTTAAAGATAGGACATCGCGGTTTTCACCAGTGGATTTAGCACCTCATTTTACATAAAATAAGTCCTCTAAGTCTACTCTCAAGAGTTGATAAAGGTACAAACGAATAAAATGATTATATATCACTTTATCAAATATCTATTATTCTCCATTTTACTCGATCTCCTAAACAATTAAAGATTCGACATCGCGGTTTTCACCAGTGGATTAAGCACCTCATTTTACATAAAAAATGTCCTAAAAGTCTACTCTCAAGGGTTGATAAAGGTACAAACGAATAAAATGTTTATATATCACATTTTCAAATATCCATTATTCTCCATTTTACTCGATCTCCTAAACGGTTTAAGATAGGACATCGCGGTTTTCACCAGTGGATTAAGCACCTCATTTTACATAAAATAAGTCCTATAAGTCTACTCTCAAGAGTTGATAAATATACAAACGAATAAAATGTTTATATATCACATTATCAAATATCTATTATTCTTCATTTTACTCGATCTAATAAACGGTTAAAGATAGGACATCGCGGTTTTCACCAGTGGATTTAGAACCTCATTTTACATAAAATAGGTCCTATAAGTCTACTCTCAGGAGTTGATAAATGTAAAAACGAATAAAATGTTTAAATATCACATTTTCAAATATTCATTATTCCCCATTTTACTCGATCTCCTAAACGGTTAAAGATAGGACATCCCGGTTTTTACCAATGGATTTAGCACCTCATTTTACATAAAATAAGTCCTATAAGTCTACTCTCAAGAGTTGATAAAGGTACAAACGAATAAAGTTTTTATATATCACATTTTCAAATATCTATTATTCTCAATTTTACTTGATCTCCTAAACGGTTAAAGATAGGACATCGCGGTTTTTACCAGTGGATTTAGCACCTCATTTTACATAAAATAAGTCTTATAAGTCTACCCTCAAGAGTTGATCAAGGTACAAACGAATAAAATGTTTATATATCACATTTTCAAATATCTATTATTCTCCATTTTACTCGATCTCCTAAACGGTTAAAGATAGGACATCCCGGTTTTTACCAGTGGATTTAGCACCTCATTTTACATAAAATAAGTTCTATAAGTCTACTCTCAAGAGTTGATAAAGGTACAAACGAATAAAGTTTTTATATATCACATTTTCAAATATCTATTATTCTCAATTTTACTTGATCTCCTAAACGGTTAAAGATAGGACATCGCGGTTTTTACCAGTGGATTTAGCACCTCATTTTACATAAAATAAGTCCTATAAGTCTACCCTCAAGAGTTGATCAAGGTACAAACGAATAAAATGTTTATATATCACATTTTCAAATATCCATTATTCTGCATTTTACTCGATCTCCTAAACAGTTAAAGATAGGACATCGCGGTTTTTACCAGTGGATTTAGAACCTCATTTTACATAAAATAGGTCCTATAAGTCTACTCTCAAGAGTTGATAAATGAAAAAACGAATAAAATGTTTATATATCACATTTTCAAATATTCATTATTCCCCATTTTACTCGATCTCCTAAACGGTTAAAGATAGGACATCGCGGTTTTCACCAGTGGATTTAGCACCTCATTTTACATAAAATAAGTCCTCTAAGTCTACTCTCAAGAGTTGATAAAGGTACAAACGAATAAAATGATTATATATCACTTTATCAAATATCTATTATTCTCCATTTTACTCGATCTCCTAAACAATTAAAGATTCGACATCGCGGTTTTCACCAGTGGATTAAGCACCTCATTTTACATAAAAAATGTCCTAAAAGTCTACTCTCAAGGGTTGATAAAGGTACAAACGAATAAAATGTTTATATATCACATTTTCAAATATCCATTATTCTCCATTTTACTCGATCTCCTAAACGGTTTAAGATAGGACATCGCGGTTTTCACCAGTGGATTAAGCACCTCATTTTACATAAAATAAGTCCTATAAGTCTACTCTCAAGAGTTGATAAATATACAAACGAATAAAATGTTTATATATCACATTATCAAATATCTATTATTCTTCATTTTACTCGATCTAATAAACGGTTAAAGATAGGACATCGCGGTTTTCACCAGTGGATTTAGAACCTCATTTTACATAAAATAGGTCCTATAAGTCTACTCTCAGGAGTTGATAAATGTAAAAACGAATAAAATGTTTAAATATCACATTTTCAAATATTCATTATTCCCCATTTTACTCGATCTCCTAAACGGTTAAAGATAGGACATCCCGGTTTTTACCAATGGATTTAGCACCTCATTTTACATAAAATAAGTCCTATAAGTCTACTCTCAAGAGTTGATAAAGGTACAAACGAATAAAGTTTTTATATATCACATTTTCAAATATCTATTATTCTCAATTTTACTTGATCTCCTAAACGGTTAAAGATAGGACATCGCGGTTTTTACCAGTGGATTTAGCACCTCATTTTACATAAAATAAGTCTTATAAGTCTACCCTCAAGAGTTGATCAAGGTACAAACGAATAAAATGTTTATATATCACATTTTCAAATATCTATTATTCTCCATTTTACTCGATCTCCTAAACGGTTAAAGATAGGACATCCCGGTTTTTACCAGTGGATTTAGCACCTCATTTTACATAAAATAAGTTCTATAAGTCTACTCTCAAGAGTTGATAAAGGTACAAACGAATAAAGTTTTTATATATCACATTTTCAAATATCTATTATTCTCAATTTTACTTGATCTCCTAAACGGTTAAAGATAGGACATCGCGGTTTTTACCAGTGGATTTAGCACCTCATTTTACATAAAATAAGTCCTATAAGTCTACCCTCAAGAGTTGATCAAGGTACAAACGAATAAAATGTTTATATATCACATTTTCAAATATCCATTATTCTGCATTTTACTCGATCTCCTAAACAGTTAAAGATAGGACATCGCGGTTTTTACCAGTGGATTTAGAACCTCATTTTACATAAAATAGGTCCTATAAGTCTACTCTCAAGAGTTGATAAATGAAAAAACGAATAAAATGTTTATATATCACATTTTCAAATATTCATTATTCCCCATTTTACTCGATCTCCTAAACGGTTAAAGATAGGACATCGCGGTTTTCACCAGTGGATTTAGCACCTCATTTTACATAAAATAAGTCCTCTAAGTCTACTCTCAAGAGTTGATAAAGGTACAAACGAATAAAATGTTTATATATCACTTTATCAAATATCTATTATTCTCCATTTTACTCGATCTCCAAAACGGTTAAAGATAGGACATCGCGGTTTTCACCAGTGGATTAAGCACCCCATTTTACATAAAATAAGTTCTATAAGTCTACTCTCAAGAGTTGATAAAGGTACAAACGAATAAAATGTTTATATATCACATTTTCAAATATCTATTTTTCTCCATTTAACTCGATCTCCTAAACGGTTCTAGATAGGACATCGCGGTTTTCACCAGTGAATTTAGCACCTCATTTTACATAAAATAAGTCCTATAAGTCTCCTCTCAAGAGTTGATAAAGGTACAAACGAATAAAATGTTTATATATCACTTTATCAAATATCTATTATTCTCCATTTTACTCGATCTCCAAAACGGTTAAAGATAGGACATCGCGGTTTTCACCAGTGGATTTAGCACCTCATTTTACATAAAATAAGTCCTCTAAGTCTACTCTCAAGAGTTGATAAAGGTACAAACGAATAAAATGTTTATATATCACTTTATCAAATATCTATTATTCTCCATTTTACTCGATCTCCTAAACAATTAAAGATTCGACATCGCGGTTTTCACCAGTGGATTGAGCACCTCATTTTACATAAAAAATGTCCTAAAAGTCTACTCTCAAGGGTTGATAAAGGTACAAACGAATAAAATGTTTATATATCACATTTTCAAATATCCATTATTCTCCATTTTACTCGATCTCCTAAACGGTTTAAGATAGGACATCGCGGTTTTCACCAGTGGATTAAGCACCTCATTTTACATAAAATAAGTCCTATAAGTCTACTCTCAAGAGTTGATAAATATACAAACGAATAAAATGTTTATATATCACATTTTCAAATATCTATTATTCTCCATTTAACTCGATCTCCTAAACGGTTAAAGATAGGACATCGCGGATTTCATCAGTGGATTTAGCACCTCATTTTACATAAAATAAGTCCTATAAGTCTACTCTCAAGAGTTGATAAAGGTAAAAACGAATAAAATGTTTATGTATCACATTTTCAAATATCTATTATTCCCCATTTTACTCGATCTCCTAAACGGTTAAAGATAGGACATCGCGGTTTTCACCAGTGGATTTAGCACCTCATTTTACATAAAATAGGTCCTATAATCTACTCTCAAATGTTGATAAAGGTACAAACGAATAAAATGTTTATATATCACATTTTCAAATATCTATTATTCTCCATTTTACTCGATCTCCTAAACGGTTAAAGATAGGACATCACGGATTTCACCAGTGGATTTAGCACCTCATTTTACATAAAATTAGTCCTATAAGTCTACTCTCAAGAGTTGATAAAGGTACAAACGAATAAAGTGTTTATATATCACATTTTCAAATATCTCTTCTCCATTTTACTCGATCTCCTAAAAGGTTAAAGATAGGACATCTAGGTTATCAGTCAATTTAGCATACCATTTTATATAAAATTAGTTATATAACAACTGTCATTTTTAGACATATGTCATTCTTGACATCTATGATTTTTTGACATCTGTCATTTTTTGACTGTTGTCAATCTTGACATTTGTCATTTTTTGACATCTGTTATTCTTGACATCTGTCACTCTTGACATCTGTCATTCTTGACATCTGTCACTCTTGATATCTGTCATTCTTGACATTTGTCATTTTTGACATCTGTCATTTTTGACATTTGTCATTTTTTGACATCTGTCATTCTTGACATCTGTCATTTTTTGACAGCTGACATTTTTGACAGCCGTCATTCTTTGACAACGGAATAAAATGTTTATATATCACATTTTTTAATATCTATTATTCTCCATTTTATTCAATCTCCTAAACGGTTAAAGATAGGACATCGCGGTTTTAACCAATGGATTTAGCACCTCATTTTACATAAAATAAGTCCCATAAGTCTACTCTCAAGAGTTGATAAAGGTACAAACGAATAAAATGCTTATATATCACATTTTCAAATATCTATTATTCTCCATTTCACTTGATATCCTAAACGGTTAAAGATAGGACATCGCGGTTTTCACCAGTGGATTTAGCACCTTATTTTACATAAAATAAGTCCTATAAGTCTACTCTCAAGAGTTGATAATGGTACAAACGAATAAAATGCTTATATATCACATTTTCAAATAACTATTATTTTCTATTTTACTCGATCTCCTAAACGGTTAAAGATAGGACATCGCGGTTTTCACCAGTGGATTTAGCACCTCATTTTACATAAAATAAGTCCTATATGTCTACTCTCAAGAGTTGATAAGGGTTCAAACGAATAAGATGTTTATATACCACATTATCAAATATCTATTATTCTCCATTTTACTCGATCTCCTTAACGGTTAAAGATAGGACATCGCGGTTTTCACCAGTGGATTTAGCACCTCATTTTTCATAAAATAAGTCTTATAAGTCTACTCTCAAGAGTTGATAAAGGTACAAACGAATAAAATGTTTATATATCACATTATCAAATATCTATTATTCTCCATTTTACTCGATCTCCTAAACGGTTAAAGATAGGACATCGCGGTTTTCACCAGTGGATTTAGCACCTTATTTTACATAAAATAAGTCCTATAAGTCTACTCTCAAGAGTTGATAAAGGTACAAACAAATAAAATGTTTATATATCACATTTTCAAATATCTATTAATATCCATTTTACTCGACCTCCTAAACGGTTAAAGATAGGACATCGCGGTTTTCTCCAGAGGATTTAGTACCTCATTTTACATAAAATAAGACCTATTAGTCTACTCTCAAGAGTTAATAAGGTTACAAACGAATAAAATGTTTATATACCACATTATCAAATATGTATTATTCTCCATTTTACTCGATCTCCTAAACGGTTAAAGATAGGACATCGCGGTTTTCACCAGTGGATTTAGCACCTCATTTTACATATAATAAGTCCTATAAGTCTACTCTCAAAAGTTGATAAAGGTACAAACGAATAAAATGTTTATATATCACATTTTCAAATATCTATTAATATCCATTTTACTCGATCTCCTAAACGGTTAAAGATAGGACATCGCGGTTTTCTCCAGAGGATTTATCACCTCATTTTACATAAAATAAGACCTATAAGTCTACTCTCAAGAGTTGATAAAGGTACAAACGAATAAAATGTTTATATATCACATTTTCAAATATCTATTTTTCTCCATTTTACTCGATCTCCTAAACGGTTAAAGATAGGACATCGCGGTTTTTACCAGTGGATTTAGCACCTCATTTTACATAAAATAGGTCCTATAAGTCTACTCTCAAGAGCTGATAAAGGTAAAAACGTATAAAATATTTATATATCACATTTTCAAATATCTATTATTCTTCATTTTACTCGATCTCCTAAACGGTTAAAGATAGGACATCGCGGTTTTCTCCAGAGGATTTAGTACCTCATTTTACATAAAATAAAACCTATAAGTCTACTCTCAAGAGTTGATAAGGTTACAAACGAATAAAATGTTTATATACCACATTATCAAATATCTATTATTCTCCATTTTACTCGATCTCCTAAACGGTTAAAGATAGGACATCGCGGTTCTTACCAGTGGATTTAGCCCCTCATTTTACATAAAATAGGTCCTATAAGTCTACCCTCAAGAGTTGATCAAGGTACAACCGAATAAAATGTTTATATATCACATTTTCAAATATACATTATTCTCCATTTTACTCGATCTCCTAAACGGTTAAAGATAGGACATCGCGGTTTTCACCAGTGGATTTAGCACCTCATTTTACATAAAATAAGTCCTATAAGTCTACTCTCAAGAGTTGATAAAAGTACAAACAAATAAAATGTTTATATATCACATTTTCAAATATCTATTATTCTCCATTTTACTCCATCTCCTAAACGGTTAAAGATAGGATATCGCGGTTTTCACCAGTGGATTTAGAACCTCATTTTATATAAATTAGGTCCTATAAGTCTACTTTCAAGAGTTGATAAAGGAACAAACGAATAAAATGTTTAAATATCATATTAACAAATATCTATTATTCTCCATTATACTCGATCTCCTAAACGGTTAAAGATAGGACATCGCGGATTTCACCAGTGGATTTAGCACCTCATTTTACATAAAAAAAGTCCTCTAAGTCTACTCTCAATAGTTGATAAAAGTACAAACAAATAAAATGTTTATATATCACATTTTCAAAAATCTATTATTCTCCACTTTACTCCATCTCCTAAACGGTTAAAGATAGGACATCGCGGATTTCCCCAGTGGATTTAGCACCTCATTTTACATAAAAAAAGTCCTCTAAGTCTACTCTCAATAGTTGATAAAAGTACAAACAAATAAAATGTTTATATATCACATTTTCAAAAATCTATTATTCTCCACTTTACTCCATCTCCTAAACGGTTAAAGATAGGACATCGCGGTTTTCACCAGTGGATTTAGCACCTCATTTTACATAAAATAAGTCCTCTAAGTCTACTCTCAATAGTTGATAAAAGTACAAACAAATAAAATGTTTATATATCACATTTTCAAAAATCTATTATTCTCCACTTTATTCCATCTCCTAAACGGTTAAAGATAGGACATCGCGGTTTTTACCAGTGGATTTAGCACCTCATTTTACATGAAATAAGTTCTATAAGTCTACTATCAAGAGTTGATAAAGGTACAAACGAATAAAATGTTTATATATCACATTTTCAAATATCTATTATTTTCTATTTTACTCGATCTCCTAAACGGTTAAAGATAGGACATCGCGGTTTTTACCAGTGGATTTAGCACCTCATTTTACATAAAATAGGTCCTATAAGTCTACTCTCAAGAGCTGATAAAGGTAAAAACGTATAAAATATTTATATATCACATTTTCAAATATCTATTATTCTTCATTTTACTCGATCTCCTAAACGGTTAAAGATAGGACATCGCGGTTTTCTCCAGAGGATTTAGTACCTCATTTTACATAAAATAAAACCTATAAGTCTACTCTCAAGAGTTGATAAGGTTACAAACGAATAAAATGTTTATATACCACATTATCAAATATCTATTATTTTCCATTTTACTCGATCTTCAAAACGGTTAAAGATAGGACATCGCGGTTTTCTCCAGAGGATTTAGTACCTCATTTTACATAAAATAAAACCTATAAGTCTACTCTCAAAAGTTGATAAAGGTACAAACGAATAAAATATTTATATATCACATTTTCCAATATCTATTTTTCTCCAATTAACTCGATCTCCTAAACGGTTCAAGATAGGACATCGCGGTTTTCACCAGTAGATTTAACACATCATTTTACATAAAATAAGTCCTATAAGTCTACTCTCAAGAGTTGATAAAGATACAAAAGAATAAAATGTTTATATATCACATTTTCAAAAATCTATTATTCTCCATTTTACTCGATCTCCTAAACAATTAAAGATAGGACATCGCGGTTTTCACCAGTGGACTTAGCACCTCATTTTACATAAAATATGTAATAAAAGTCTACTCTCAAGGGTTGATAAAGGTACAAACGAATAAAATGTTTATATATCACATTATCAAATATCTATTATTCCTCATTTTACTCGATCTCCTAAACGGTTAAAGATATAACATCGCGGTTTTCACGAGTGGATTAAGCACCTCATTTTACATAAAATAAGTCCTATAAGTCTACTCTGAAGAGTTGATAAAGGTACAAACGAATAAAATGTTTATATATCACATTATCAAATATCTATTATTCTTCATTTTACTCGATCTCCTAAACGGTTAAAGATAGGACATCGCGGTTTTCACCAGTGGATTTAGAACCTCATTTTACATAAAATAGGTCCTATAAGTCTACTCTCAAGAGTTGATAAAGGTTCAAACGAATAAAATGATTAAATATCACATTTTCAAATATCTATTATTCTCCATTTTGCTCGATCTCCTAAACGGTTAAAGATAGGACATCGCGGTTTTCACCAGTGGATTTAGCACCTCATTTTACATAAAATAGGTCCTATCAGTCTACTCTCAAGAGTTGATAAAGGTAAAAACGAATAAAATGTTTAAATATCACATTTTCAAATATCTATTATTTTCTATTTTACTCGATCTCCTAAACGGTAAAAGATCGGACATCGCGGTTTTCACCAGTGGATTTAGCACCTCATTTTACATAAAATAAGTCCTATAAGTCTACTCTCAAGAGTTGATAAAGATACAAAAGAATAAAATGTTTATATATCACATTATCAAATATCTATTATTTTCCATTTTACTCGATCTCCAAAACGGTTAAAGATAGGACATCGCGGTTTTCACCAGTGGATTTAGCACCTCATTTTACATAAAAAAGGTCCTATAAATCTACCCTCAAGAGTTGATCAAGGTACAAACGAATAAAATGTTTATATATCACATTATCAAATATCTATTATTCTCCATTTTACTCGATCTCCAAAACGGTTAAAGATAGGACATCGCATTTTTCACCAGTGGATTTAGCACCTCATTTTACATAAATTAAGTCCTATAAGTCTACTCTCAAGAGTTGATAAAGGTACAAACAAATAAAATGTTTATATATCACATTTTCAAATATCTATTATTCTCCATTTTACTCCATCTCCTAAACGGTTAAAGATTGGACATCGCGGTTTTCACCAGTGGATTTAAAACCTCATTTTACATAAAATAGGTCCTATAAGTCTACTCTCAAGGGTTGATAAAGGTAAATACGAATAAAATGTTTATATATCACATTTTCAAATATCTATTAATCTCCATTTTACTCGATCTCCTAAACGGTTAAAGATATCACATCGCGGTTTTCACCAGTGGATTTAGCACCTCATTTTACATAAAATAAGTCCTATAAGTCTACTTTCAAGAGTTGATAAGGGTACAAACGAATAAAATGTTTATATACCACATTATCAAATATCTATTATTTTCCATTTTACTCGATCTCCTAAACGGTTAAAGATAGGACATCGCGGTTTTCACCAGTGGATTTAGCACCTTATTTTACATAAAATAGGTCCTATAAGTCTACTCTCAAGAGTTGATAAAGGTAATGAAAGGGTCGCTCCCATTAACAATCGAAAAATTAGTATTCCATTTTTTGTTGTATTAATCAGATCATGTAATTGTGTATTATATGTTCTCTTAGAAACAGTAAGCAAACTTTTGGTGACCATCGGGGATTTTAAAGTGGCTCCCAGATGTCAGCCCAAATTTATTTTCTTTGTGAAAAAATATGCTTTTTCCAAATTCAGTTTATTACTCGAATGCTTGCAATGAAACACATGTTTTATTACATTGCTTTTAACTCAGCGGGTAATATTTTAAGGCCATAGGGCTAACCGTTCTTGGAATTGCTTCGACCGTCCGGTCAACATAGGACCATGGTCATTTTCAATAATCTTATATTAAATCCGCGACTTTTATAATTTCCAACAATTTAAAAGGGATTTGAATGTTTTATGCTTCGAAAATGTAGCGTAATTTTAACACCGATTCATTTTGTCACAGCCGATAAGTTTTGCGGGTTCCCCCAAAAGTCTTGCTATTGTTTCTGTGTTCTTAATTTGATATTTCTTTCAGCGTAGAATTAAGTTATAAATGTGTAACATTTGAAATAACCAAATTTCGGGGTTTGTAGAAGGCATTTGTGGCCAAACGTTGTAAAAACCCTGACGTCATGAAAGTTAGGTAAAATGAGCCGTTCGGAGGGGTTTTGGGAAAGATCGAAAATTTAAGAAGGAGTCGAGAACTAGTTTGCAAGACGAGTGGTCTAAAATAAGGACATTTTAAAAGTTGTTAAAAATATATACACGCGAAAATTATAGTAAAAAAATCTCGGTGTCATTGGAAGAAAACACTGGTACCTTAAGGTAATTTATTTACGTTTCCGATTGGAAAATTATTTTAAATTTGAGAATGTTACGGCTTGTTCTTGCGAATATCACATTAATTTGAGAATTAAAATCTTTTTCACTCGAAATCATGTCAGACGCCATGGTAAATATCTGCTTATCCAAGCGTAATTAATTTAATTTACGCGGAAACATTAATGCGTACAAAAGATTCTAAATCTGGCGTAAAAGCCGTTTTAAGCCAATTACAATTATCTGGCGTAGTGCTTTGCGTATTTATTTGCTCTTGTAGTGCACGTAGGCGTGAGCTTTTGTAACGGGCGTAAAACAGATGTTTGGCGTAATTAGCTGCGAATGCGACAGTGCGATTCTTTCTGCTTCGCTCTCCGGCGACTCTACCGAAAGCCAGGGGATTTTAATATTTAACGAGGGTTAATTGTATATCAGTGAGACTGTTCGTACATGGTGACGAGTCTGACCAAGACGGCCATTCGACAGTTATGATCCGCCGTGATCATTACATATTCCACTGCCAACGAGTAAAACAAAAGGGGTTAAATTCAAAACACTACAAAGTAGTGCATTACTGACTGAAGTCAGCAAGTTTCTGTCTCTTCGGAGATATTGGCTAAATGGTTCTTAGAGTAGGAGATGCCAGTAATTTTAAGCAAGTAAATTTAATATTTGCGATTAAAAATACCATGGCGTGTCAACTGATTCTTTTATAACGATTACTTAAATATACTATTCGAAGAATTACTTAACCCAAAAAGCATTTATTTAATTAAAACAGTTTTCCCAGATTTGGTTATTCCTTATATTCGATGACATACTTTGTGACTATACATTAGGAAATGTTAGTTCTTTTCCCTCTACCGAAGTAGAGGTGTCTCAAATGTAATTCTTTGTTTTGGTTAAAATTAGTAAAGAGGGAATCCACTAATAAATGCAATTCCTTATATCTATTAACTTTGTTTTATTTTCTACCTCGAAAATCGTTGTACTTTAAATCAAAAGTACTGGCGGTTACCTAACAACAACGTAGAGTCCGCGAGAAATCATATACTACTTGAAACTAGACGATCACAACATTTTATTTACGTAACTGGGTGGTAGAAATACCATCACAGAAACGAATAAAATGTTTATATATCACATTATCAAATATCTATTATTCTCCATTTTACTCGATTTCCTAAACGGTTAAAAATAGGACATCGCGGTTTTCACCAGAGGATTTAGAACCTCATTTTACATAAAATAGGTCCTATAAGTCTACTCTCAAGAGTTGATAAATGTAAAAACGGATAAAATGTTTATATATCACATTTTCAAATATTCATTATTCCCCATTTTACTCGACCTCCTAAACGGTTAAAGATAGGACATCGCGGTTTTCACCAGTGGATTTAGCATCTCATTTTACATAAAATAAGTCCTATAAGTCTACTCTCAAGAGTTGATAAAGGCACAAACGAATAAAATGTTTATATATCACATTATCAAATATCTATTATTCTCCATTTTACTCGATCTCCAAAACGGTTAAAGATAGGACATCGCGGTTTTCACCAGTGGATTTAGCAATTCATTTTACATAAAATAGGTCTTATAAGTCTACCCTCAAGAGTTGATCAAGGTACAAACGAATAAAATGTTTATATATCACATTTTCAAATATCTATTATTTTCCATTTTACTCGATCTCCTAAACGGTAAAAAATAAGACATCGCGGTTTTCATCAGTGGATTAAGCACCTCATTTTACATAAAATAAGTCCTATAAGTCTACTCTCAAGAGTTGATAAAGGTACAAACGAATAAAATGTTTATATATCACATTTTCAAATATCTATTTTTCTCCATTTAATTCGATCTCCTAAACGGTTCAAGATAGGACATCGCGGTTTTCACCAGAGGATTTAGCACCTCATTTTACATAAAATAAGTCCTATAAATCTACTCTTAAGAGTTGATGAAGGTACAAACGAATAAAATGTTTATATATCACATTTTCACATATCTATTATTCTCCATTTACTCGATCTCCTAAACAATTAAAGATAGGACATCGCGGTTTTCACCAGTGGATTAAGCACCTCATTTTACATAAAAAATGTTCTAAAAGTCTACTCTCAAATGTTGATATAGGTACAAACGAATAAAATGTTTATATATCACATTTTCAAATATCCATTATTCTCCAATTTACTCGATCTCCTAAATGGTTAAAGATAGGACATCGCGGTTTTCACCAGTGGATTTAGCACCTTATTTTACATAAAATATGTCCTATAAGTCTACTCTCAAGAGTTGATAAAGGTACAAACAAATAAAATGTTTATATATCACATTTTCAAATATCTATTAATATCCATTTTACTCGATCTCCTAAACGGTTAAAGATAGGACATCGCGGTTTTCTCCAGAGGATTTAGTACCTCATTTTACATAAAATAAGACCTATAAGTCTACTCTCAAGAGTTGATAAGGTTACAAACGAATAAAATGTTTATATACCACATTATCAAATATCTATTATTCTCCATTTTACTCGATCTCCTAAACGGTTAAAGATAGGACATCGCGGTTTTCACCAGTGGATTTAGCACCTCATTTTACATATAATAAGTCCTATAAGTCTACTCTCAAAAGTTGATAAAGGTACAAACGAATAAAATGTTTATATATCACATTTTCAAATATCTATTAATATCCATTTTACTCGATCTCCTAAACGGTTAAAGATAGGACATCGCGGTTTTCTCCAGAGGATTTATTACCTCATTTTACATAAAATAAGACATATAAGTCTACTCTCAAGAGTTGATAAAGGTACAAACGAATAAAATGTTTATATATCACATTTTCAAATATCTATTATTTTCCATTTTACTCGATCTCCTAAACGGTTAAAGATAGGACATCGCGGTTTTTACCAGTGGATTAAGCACCTCATTTTACATAAAATAGGTCCTATAAGTCTACTCTCAAGAGTTGATAAAGGTAAAAACGTATAAAATATTTATATATCACATTTTCAAATATCTATTATTCTTCATTTTACTCGATCTCCTAAACGGTTAAAGATAGGACATCGCGGTTTTCACCAGTGGATTTAGCACCTCATTTTACATATAATAAGTCCTATAAGTCTACTCTCAAAAGTTGATAAAGGTACAAACGAATAAAATGTTTATATATCACATTTTCAAATATCTATTAATATCCATTTTACTCGATCTCCTAAACGGTTAAAGATAGGACATCGCGGTTTTCTCCAGAGGATTTAGTACCTCATTTTACATAAAATAAGACCTATAAGTCTACTCTCAAGAGTTGATAAGGTTACAAACGAATAAAATGTTTATATACCACATTATCAAATATCTATTATTCTCCATTTTACTCGATCTCCTAAACGGTTAAAGATAGGACATCGCGGTTCTCACCAGTGGATTTAGCCCCTCATTTTACATAAAATAGGTCCTATAAGTCTACCCTTAAGAGTTGATCAAGGTACAAACGAATAAAATGTTTATATATCACATTTTCAAATATACATTATTCTTCATTTTACTCGATCTCCTAAACGGTTAAAGATAGGACATCGCGGTTTTCACCAGTGGATTTAGCACCTCATTTTACATAAAATAAGTCCTATAAGTCTACTCTCAAGAGTTGATAAAAGTACAAACGAATAAAATGTTTATATATCACATTTTCAAATATCTATTAATATCCATTTTACTCGATCTCCTAAACGGTTAAAGATAGGACATCGCGGTTCTCACCAGTGGATTTAGCCCCTCATTTTACATAAAATAGGTCCTATAAGTCTACCCTCAAGAGTTGATCAAGGTACAAACGAATAAAATGTTTATATATCACATTTTCAAATATACATTATTCTCCATTTTACTCGATCTCCTAAACGGTTAAAGATAGGACATCGCGGTTTCCTCCAGAGGATTTAGTACCTCATTTTACATAAAATAAGACCTATAAGTCTACTCTCAAGAGTTGATAAGGTTACAAACGAATAAAATGTTTATATACCACATTATCAAATATCTATTATTCTCCATTTTACTCGATCTCCTAAACGGTTAAAGATAGGACATCGCGGTTCTCACCAGTGGATTTTGCCCCTCATTTTACATAAAATAGGTCCTATAAGTCTACCCTCAAGAGTTGATCAAGGTACAAACGAATAAAATGTTTATATATCACATTTTCAAATATACATTATTCTCCATTTTACTCGATCTCCTAAACGGTTAAAGATAGGACATCGCGGTTTTCACCAGTGGATTTAGAACCTCATTTTATATAAAATAGGTCCTATAAGTCTACTCTCAAGAGTTGATAAAGGAACAAACGAATAAAATGTTTAAATATCATATTAACAAATATCTATTATTCTCCATTATACTCGATCTCCTAAACGGTTAAAGATAGGACATCGCGGATTTCACCAGTGGATTTAGCACCTCATTTTACATAAAATAAGTCCTATAAGTCTACTCTCAAGAGTTGATAAAGGTACAAACGAATAAAATTTTTATATATCACATCAAATATCTATTATTCTAAATTTTACTCGATCTCCTAAACGGTTAAAGATAGGACATCGCGGTTTTCACCAGTGGATTTAGCACCTTATTTTACATAAAATAGGTCCTATAAGTCTACTCTCAAGAGTTAATAAAGGTACAAACAAATAAAATGTTTATATATCACATTTTCAAATATCTATTATTCTACATTTTATTTGATCTGATCTCCTAAACGGTTAAAGATAGGACATCGCGGTTTTCACCAGTGGATTTAGCACCTTATTTTACATAAAATAAGTCCTATAAGTCTACTCTTAAGAGTTGATAAAGGTACAAACGAATAAAATGTTTATATATCACATTTTCAAATATCTATTATTCTCCATTTTACTCGATCTCCTAAACGATTAAAGATATCACATCGCGGTTTTCACCAGTGGATTTAGCACCTCATTTTACGTAAAGTAGGTCCTATAAGTCTACTCTTAAGGGTTGATAAAGTAAAAACGAATAAAATGTTTATATATCACATTTTCAAATATCTATTATTCTAAATTTTACTCGATCTCCTAAACGGTTAAAGATAGGACATCGCGGTTTTCACCAGTGGATTTAGCACCTCATTTTACATAAAATAGGTCCTATAAGTCTACTCTCATATGTTGAAAAAGGTACAAACGAATAAAATGTTTATATATCACATTTTCAAATATCAATTATTCTCCATTTTACTCGATCTCCTAAACGGTTAAAGATAGGACATCGCGGTTTTCACCAGTGGATTTAGAACCTCATTTTACATAAAATAGGTCCTATAAGTCTACTCTCAAGAGTTGATAAAGGTAAAAACGAATAAAATGTTTATATATCACATTTTCAAATATCTAATATTCTCCATTTTACTAGATCTTCTAAACGGTTAAAGATATCACATCGCGGTTTCACCAGTGGATTTAGTACCTCATTTTACATAAAATAGGTCCTATAAGTCTACTCTTAAGAGTTGATAAAGGTAAAAACGAATAAAATGTTTATATATCACATTTTCAAATTTCTATTATTCTTCATTTTACTCGATCTCCTAAACGGTTAAAGATAGGACATCGCGGTTTATACCAGTGGATTTAGCACCTCTTTTACATAAAAATAAGTCCTATAAGTCTACCCTCAAGAGTTGATCAAGATACAAACGAATAAAATGTTTATATATCACATTTTCAAATATCTAATATTCTCCATTTTACTCGATCTCCTAAACGGTTAAAGATAGGACATCGCGGTTTTTACCAGTGGATTTAGCACCTCATTTTACATAAAATAAGTCCTATAAGTCTACTCTAAAGAGTTGATAAAGGTACAAACGAATAAAATGTTTATATATCACATTATCAAATATCCATTATTCTCCATTTTACTCGATCTCCTAAACGGTGAAAGATAGGACATCGCGGTTTTCACTAGTATATTAAGCACCACATTTTACATAAAATATGTCCTATAAGTCTACTCTCAAGGGTTGATAAAGGTACAAACGAATAAAATGTTTATATATCACTTTTTCAAATTTCTATTATTCTTCATTTTACTCGATCTCTTAAACGGTTAAAGATAGGACATCGCGGTTTTCACCAGTGGATTTAGCACCTTATTTTACATAAAATAAGTCCTATAAGTCTACTCTCAGGAGTTGATAAATTAACAAACGAATAAAATGTTAATATATCATATTATCAAATATCTATTATTTTCCATTATACTCGATCTCCTAAACGGTTAAAGATAGGACATCGCGGATTTCACCAGTGGATTTAGCACCTCATTTTACATAAAATAGGTCCTTTAAGTCTACTCTCAAGGGTTGATAAAGGTACAAACGTATAAAATGTTTTTATATCACAATTTCAAATATCTATTATTCTCCATTTTTCTCCATCTCCTAAACGGTGATAGATAGGACATCGCGGTTTTGACCAGTGGATTTAGCACCTCATTTTACATGAAATAAGTTCTATAAGTCTACTCTCAAGAGTTGATAAAGGAACAAACGAATAAAAGGTTTATATATCATATTATCAAATATCTATTATTCTCCATTATACTCGATCTCCTAAACGGTTCAAGATAAGACATCGCGGTTTTCACCAGTGGATTTAGCACCTCATTTTACATGAAATAAGTTCTATAAGTCTACTCTCAAGAGTTGATAAAGGAACAAACGAATAAAATGTTTATATATCATATTATCAAATATCTATTATTCTCCATTTTACTCGATCTCCTAAACGGTTAAAGATAGGACATCGCGGTTTTCACCAGTGGATTTAGCACCTCATTTTACATAAAATAGGTCCTATAAGTCTACTCTCAAATGTTGATAAAAGTAAAAACGAATAAAATGTTTATATATCACATTTTCAAATATCTATTATTCTCCATTTTACTCGATCTCCTAAACGGTTAAAGATATCACATCGCGGTTTCACCAGTGAATTTAGTATCTCATTTTACATAAAATAGGTCCTATAAGTCTACTCTCAAGAGTTGATAAAGGTAAAAACGAATAAAATGTTTATATATCACATTTTCAAATTTCTATTATTCTCCATTTTTTTCCATCTCCTAAACGGTTAAAGATAGGACATCGCGGTTTTCACCAGTGGATTTAGCACCTCATTTTACATGAAATAAGTCCTATAAGTCTACTCTAAAGAGTTGATAAAGGTACAAACGAATGAAATGTTTATATATCACATTTTCAAATATCCATAATTCTCCATTTTACTCGATCTCCTAAACGGTTAAAGATAGGACATCGCGGTTTTCACCAGTGGATTTAGCACCTCATTTTACATAAAATAAGTCCTATAAGTCTACTCTAAAGAGTTGATAAAGGTACAAACGAATAAAATGTTTATATATCACATTATCAAATATCCATTATTCTCCATTTTACTCGATCTCCTAAACGGTGAAAGATAGGACATCGCGGTTTTCACTAGTGGATTAAGCACCACATTTTACATAAAATATGTCCTATAAGTCTACTCTCAAGGGTTGATAAAGGTACAAACGAATAAAATGTTTATATATCACTTTTTCAAATTTCTATTATTCTTCATTTTACTCGATCTCTTAAACGGTTAAAGATAGGACATCGCGGTTTTCACCAGTGGATTTAGCACCTCATTTTACATAAAATAAGTCCTATAAGTCTACTCTCAGGAGTTGATAAATTAACAAACGAATAAAATGTTAATATATCATATTATCAAATATCTATTATTTTCCATTATACTCGATCTCCTAAACGGTTAAAGATAGGACATCGCGGATTTCACCAGTGGATTTAGCACCTCATTTTACATAAAATAGGTCCTTTAAGTCTACTCTCAAGAGTTGATAAAGGTACAAACGTATAAAATGTTTATATATCACATTTTCAAATATCTATTATTCTCCATTTTACTCGATCTCCTAAACGGTTAAAGATATCACATCGCGGTTTCACCAGTGAATTTAGTATCTCATTTTACATAAAATAGGTCCTATAAGTCTACTCTCAAGAGTTGATAAAGGTAAAAACGAATAAAATGTTTATATATCACATTTTCAAATTTCTATTATTCTCCATTTTACTCGATCTCCTAAACGGTTAAAGATAAAACATCGCGGTTTTCACCAGTGGATTTAGCACCTCATTTTACATAAAATAGGTCCTATAAGTCTACCCTCAAGAGTTGATCAAGGAACAAACGAATAAAATGTTTATATATCACATTTTCAAATATCTATTATTCTCCATTTTACTCGATCTCCTAAACGATTAAAGATAGGACATCGCGGTTTTCACCAGTGGATTTAGCACCTCATTTTACATAAAATAGGTCCTATAAGTCTACTCTCAAATGTTGATAAAGGTACAAACGAATAAAATGTTTATATACCACATTTTCAAATATCTATTATTCTCCATTTTACTCGATCTCCTAAACGGTTAAAGATAGGACATCGCGGTTTTCATCAGTGGATTAAGCACCCCATTTTACATAAAATAAGTCCTATAAGTCTACTCTCAAGAGTTGATAAAGGTAAAAACGAATAAAATGTTTATATATCACATTTTCAAATATCTATTATTCTCAATTTTACTCGATCTCCTAAACGGTTAAAGATAGGACATCGCGGTTTTCACCAGTGGATTTAGCACCTCAATTTACATAAAATAGGTCCTATAAGTCTACTCTCAAATGTTGATAAAGGTAAAAACGAATAAAATGTTTATATATCACATTTTCAAATATCTATTATTCTCCATTTTACTCGATCTCCTAAACGATTAAAGATAGGACATCGCGGTTTTCACCAGTTCATTTAGCACCTCATTTTACATAAAATAGGTCCTATAAGTCTACTCTCAAATGTTGATAAAGGTACAAACGAATAAAATGTTTATATATCACATTTTCAAATATCTATTATTCTCCACTTTACTCGATCTCCTAAACGGTTAAAGATATTACATCGAGGTTTTCACCAGTGGATTTATCACCTTATTTTACATAAAATAGGTCCTATAAGTCTACTCTCAAGAGTTGATAAAGGTAAAAACGAATAAAATGTTTATATATTACATTTTCAAATATCTATTTTTCTCCATTTTACTCGATCTCCTAAACGGTTCAAGATAGGACATCGCGGTTTTCACCAGTGGATTTGGCACCTCATTTTACATAAAATAGGTCTTTTAATTCTACTCTCAAGAGTTGATAAAGGTACAAACGTATAAAATGTTTAAATATCACATTTTCAAATATCTATTTTTCTCCATTTTACTCGATCTCCTAAACGGTTCACGATAGGACATCGCGGTTTTCACCAGTGGATTTAGCACCTCATTTAACATAAAATAAGTCCTATAAGTCTACTCTCAAATGTTGATAAAGGTAAAAACGAATAAAATGTTTATATATCACATTTTCAAATATCTATTATTCTCCATTTTACTCGATCTCCTAAACGATTAAAGATAGGTCATCGCGGTTTTCACCAGTTCATTTAGCACCTCATTTTACATAAAATAGGTCCTATAAGTCTACTCTCAAATGTTGATAAAGGTACAAACGAATAAAATGTTTATATATCATATTATCAAATATCTATTATTCTCCATTATACTCGATCTCCTAAACGGTTAAAGATAGGACAACTCGGATTTCACCAGTGGATTTAGCACCTCATTTTACATAAAATAAGTCCTATAAGTCTACTCTCAAGAGTTGATAAAGGTACAAACGAATAAAATGTTTATATATCACATTTTCAAATATCTATTATTCTCCATTTTTTTCCATCTCCTAAACGGTTAAAGATAGGACATCGCGGTTTTCACCAGTGGATTTAGCACCTCATTTTACATAAAATAAGTCCTATAAGTCTACTCTCAAGAGTTGATAAAGGTACAATCAAATAAAATTTTTATATATCACATTTTCAAATATCTATTATTCTCCATTTTACTCGATCTCCTAAACGGTTCAAGATAGGACATCGCGGTTTTTACCAGTGGATTTAGCACCTCATTTTACATGAAATAGGTCCTATAAGTCTACTCTCAAATGTTGATAAAGGAAAAAACGAATAAAAGGTTTATATATCACATTTTCAAATATCTATTTTTCTCCATTTTGCTCGATCTCCTAAACGGTTCAAGATAGGACATCGCGGTTTTTACCAGTGGATTTAGCACCTCATTTCACATCAAATAGGTCCTATAAGTCTACTCTCAAGAGTTGATAAAGGTACAAACGAATATAATGTTTATATATCACATTTTCAAATATCTATTTTTCTCCATTTTACTCGATCTCCTAAACGGTGAAAGATAGGACATCGCGGTTTTCACCAGTGGATTTAGCAGCTCATTTAACATAAAATAAGTCCTATAAGTCTACTCTCAAGAGTTGATAAAGGTACAAACGAATAAAATGTTTATATATCACATTTTCAAATATCTATTATTCTCCATTTTACTCGATCTCCTAAACGGTTAAAGATAGGACATCGCGGTTTTCACCAGAAGATTTAGCACCTCATTTAACATAAAATAAGTCCTATAAGTCTTTTCTCAAGAGTTGATAAAAGTACAAATGTATAAAATGTTTATATATCTCATTTTCAAATATCTATTATTTTCAATTTTACTTGATCTCCTAAACGGTTAAAGATAGGACATCGCGGTTTTCACCAGTGGATTTAGCACCTCATTTAACATAAAATAAGTCCTATAACTCTACTCTCAAGAGTTGTTAAAGGTACAAACGAATAAAATGCTTATATATATCATTTTCAAATATCTATTATTCTCCATTTTAATCGATCTCCTAAACGGTTAAAGATAGGACATCGCGGTTTTCACCAGTGGATTTAGCACCTCATTTTACATAAAATAAGTCCTATAAGTCTACTCTCAAGAGTTGACAAAGGTACAAACGAATAAAATGTTTATATATCACATTTTCAAATATCTATTATTCTCCAATTTACTCGATCTCCTAAACGGATAAAGATAGGACATCGCGGTATTTACCAGTGGATTTAGCACCTCATTTTACATAAAATAAGTCCTATAAGTCTACTCTCAAGGGTTGATAAAGGTACAAACGAACAAAATGTTTATATATCACATTTTCAAATATCTATTAATCCCCATTATACTCGATCTCCTAAACGGTTAAAGATAGGACATCGCGGTTTTCACCAGTGGATTTAGCAGCTCATTTAACATAAAATAAGTCCTATAAGTCTACCCTCAAGAGTAGATCAAGGTACAAACGAATAAAATGTTTATATACCACATTTTCAAATATCTATTATTCTCCATTTTACTCGATCTCCTAAACGGTTAAAGATAGGACATCGCGGTTTTCATCAGTGGATTAAGCACCCCATTTTACATAAAATAAGTCCTATAAGTCTACTCTCAAGAGTTGATAAAGGTAAAAACGAATAAAATGTTTATATATCACATTTTCAAATATCTATTATTCTCCATTTTACTCGATCTCCTAAACGGTTAAAGATAGGACATCGCGGTTTTCACCAGTGGATTTAGCACCTCATTTTACATAAAATAGGTCCTATAAGTCTACTCTCAAATGTTGATAAAGGTAAAAACGAATAAAATGTTTATATTTCACATTTTCAAATATCTATTATTCTCCATTTTACTCGATCTCCTAAACGATTAAAGATAGGACATCGCGGTTTTCACCAGTTCATTTAGCACCTCATTTTACATAAAATAGGTCCTATAAGTCTACTCTCAAATGTTGATAAAGGTACAAACGAATAAAATGTTTATATATCACATTTTCAAATATCTATTATTCTCCATTTTACTCGATCTCCTAAACGGTTAAAGATATTACATCGAGGTTTTCACCAGTGGATTTATCACCTTATTTTACATAAAATAGGTCCTATAAGTCTACTCTCAAGAGTTGATAAAGGTAAAAACGAATAAAATGTTTATATATTACATTTTCAAATATCTACTTTTCTCCATTTTACTCGATCTCCTAAACGGTTCAAGATAGGACATCGCGGTTTTCACCAGTGGATTTGGCACCTCATTTTACATAAAATAGGTCTTTTAAGTCTACTCTCAAGAGTTGATAAAGGTACAAACGTATAAAATGTTTAAATATCACATTTTCAAATATCTATTTTTCTCCATTTTACTCGATCTCCTAAACGGTGAAAGATATTACATCGCGGTTTTCACCAGTGGATTTAGCACCTCATTTTACATAAAATAAGTCCTATAAGTCTACTCTCAAGAGTTGATAAAGGAACAAACGAATAAAATGTTTATATATCATATTATCAAATATCTATTATTCTCCATTATACTCGATCTCCTAAACGGTTAAAGATAGGACATCTCGGATTTCACCAGTGGATTTAGCACTCATTTTACATAAAATAAGTCCTATAAGTCTACTCTCAAGAGTTGATAAAGGTACAAACGAATAAAATGTTTATATATCACATTTTCAAATATCTATTATTCTCCATTTTTTTCCATCTCCTAAACGGTTAAAGATAGGACATCGCGGTTTTCACCAGTGGATTTAGCACCTCATTTTACATAAAATAAGTCCTATAAGTCTACTCTCAAGAGTTGATAAAGGTACAATCAAATAAAATGTTTATATATCACATTTTCAAATAACTATTATTCTCAATTTTACTCGATCTCCTAAACGGCTAAAGATAGGACATCTCGGTTTTTACCAGTGCATTTAGCACCTCATTTTACATAAAATAAGTCCTATAAGTCTACCCTCAAGAGTTGATAAAGGTACAAACGAATAAAATGTTTAAATACCACATTTTCAAATATCAATTATTCTCCATTTTACTCGATCTCCTAAACGGTTAAAGATAGGACATCGCGGTTTTCATCAGTGGATTAAGCACCCCATTTTATATAAAATAAGTCCTATAAGTCTACTCTCAAGAGTTGATAAAGGTAAAAACGAATAAAATGTTTATATATCACATTTTCAAATATCTATTATTCTCCATTTTACTCGATCTCCTAAACGGTTCAAGATAGGACATCGCGGTTTTTACCAGTGGATTTAGCACCTCATTTTACATGAAATAGGTTCTATAAGTCTACTCTCAAATGTTGATAAAGGTAAAAACGAATAAAATGTTTATATATCACATTTTCAAATATCTATTTTTCTCCATTTTGCTCGATCTCCTAAACGGTTCATGATAGGACATCGCGGTTTTTACCAGTGGATTTAGCACCTCATTTCACATCAAATAGGTCCTATAAGTCTACTCTCAAGAGTTGATAAAGGTACAAACGAATATAATGTTTATATATCACATTTTCAAATATCTATTTTTCTCCATTTTACTCGATCTCCTAAACGGTGAAAGATAGGACATCGCGGTTTTCACCAGTGGATTTAGCAGCTCATTTAATATAAAATAAGTCCTATAAGTCTACTCTCAAGAGTTGATAAAGGTACAAACGAATAAAATGTTTATATATCACATTTTCAAATATCTATTATTCTCCATTTTACTCGATCTCCTAAACGGTTAAAGATAGGACATCGCGGTTTTCACCAGTAGATTTAGCACCTCATTTAACATAAAATAAGTCCTATAAGTCTTTTCTCAAGAGTTGATAAAGGTACAAATGTATAAAATGTTTATATATCTCATTTTCAAATATCTATTATTTTCAATTTTACTTGATCTCCTAAACGGTTAAAGATAGGTCATCGCGGTTTTCACCAGTGGATTTAGCACCTCATTTAACATAAATTAAGTCCTATAACTCTACTCTCAAGAGTTGTTAAAGGTACAAACGAATAAAATGTTTATATATCACATTTTCAAATATCTATTATTCTCCATTTTACTCGATCTCCTAAACGGTTAAAGATAGGACATCGCGGTTTTCACCAGTGGATTTGGCACCTCATTTTACATAAAATAGGTCTTTTAAGTCTACTCTCAAGAGTTGATAAAGGTACAAACGAATAAAATGTTTAAATACCACATTTTCAAATATCAATTATTCTCCATTTTACTCGATCTCCTAAACGGTTAAAGATAGGACATCGCGGTTTTCATCAGTGGATTAAGCACCTCATTTTACATGAAATAGGTTCTATAAGTCTACTCTCAAATGTTGATAAAGGTAAAAACGAATAAAATGTTTATATATCACATTTTCAAATATCTATTTTTCTCCATTTTGCTCGATCTCCTAAACGGTTCAAGATAGGACATCGCGGTTTTTACCAGTGGATTTAGCACCTCATTTCACATCAAATAGGTCCTATAAGTCTACTCTCAAGAGTTGATAAAGGTACAAACGAATATAATGTTTATATATCACATTTTCAAATATCTATTATTCTCCATTTTACTCGATCTCCTAAACGGTTAAAGATAGGACATCGCGGTTTTCACCAGTAGATTTAGCACCTCATTTAACATAAATTAAGTCCTATAAGTCTTTTCTCAAGAGTTGATAAAGGTACAAATGTATAAAATGTTTATATATCTCATTTTCAAATATCTATTATTTTCAATTTTACTCGATCTCCTAAACGATTAAAGATAGGACATCGCGGTTTTCACCAGTTCATTTAGCACCTCATTTTACATAAAATAGGTCCTATAAGTCTACTCTCAAATGTTGATAAAGGTACAAACGAATAAAATGTTTATATATCACATTTTCAAATATCTATTATTCTCCATTTTACTCGATCTCCTAAACGGTTAAAGATATTACATCGAGGTTTTCACCAGTGGATTTATCACCTTATTTTACATAAAATAGGTCCTATAAGTCTACTCTCAAGAGTTGATAAAGGTAAAAACGAATAAAATGTTTATATATTACATTTTCAAATATCTACTTTTCTCCATTTTACTCGATCTCCTAAACGGTTCAAGATAGGACATCGCGGTTTTCACCAGTGGATTTGGCACCTCATTTTACATAAAATAGGTCTTTTAAGTCTACTCTCAAGAGTTGATAAAGGTACAAACGTATAAAATGTTTAAATATCACATTTTCAAATATCTATTTTTCTCCATTTTACTCGATCTCCTAAACGGTGAAAGATATTACATCGCGGTTTTCACCAGTGGATTTAGCACCTCATTTTACATAAAATAAGTCCTATAAGTCTACTCTCAAGAGTTGATAAAGGAACAAACGAATAAAATGTTTATATATCATATTATCAAATATCTATTATTCTCCATTATACTCGATCTCCTAAACGGTTAAAGATAGGACATCTCGGATTTTACCAGTGGATTTAGCACTCATTTTACATAAAATAAGTCCTATAAGTCTACTCTCAAGAGTTGATAAAGGTACAAACGAATAAAATGTTTATATATCACATTTTCAAATATCTATTATTCTCCATTTTTTTCCATCTCCTAAACGGTTAAAGATAGGACATCGCGGTTTTCACCAGTGGATTTAGCACCTCATTTTACATAAAATAAGTCCTATAAGTCTACTCTCAAGAGTTGATAAAGGTACAATCAAATAAAATTTTTATATATCACATTTTCAAATAACTATTATTCTCAATTTTACTCGATCTCCTAAACGGTTAAAGATAGGACATCTCGGTTTTTACCAGTGCATTTAGCACCTCATTTTACATAAAATAAGTCCTATAAGTCTACCCTCAAGAGTTGATAAAGGTACAAACGAATAAAATGTTTAAATACCACATTTTCAAATATCAATTATTCTCCATTTTACTCGATCTCCTAAACGGTTAAAGATAGGACATCGCGGTTTTCATCAGTGGATTAAGCACCCCATTTTATATAAAATAAGTCCTATAAGTCTACTCTCAAGAGTTGATAAAGGTAAAAACGAATAAAATGTTTATATATCACATTTTCAAATATCTATTATTCTCCATTTTACTCGATCTCCTAAACGGTTCAAGATAGGACATCGCGGTTTTTACCAGTGGATTTAGCATCTCATTTTACATGAAATAGGTTCTATAAGTCTACTCTCAAATGTTGATAAAGGTAAAAACGAATAAAATGTTTATATATCACATTTTCAAATATCTATTTTTCTCCATTTTGCTCGATCTCCTAAACGGTTCAAGATAGGACATCGCGGTTTTTACCAGTGGATTTAGCACCTCATTTCACATCAAATAGGTCCTATAAGTCTACTCTCAAGAGTTGATAAAGGTACAAACGAATATAATGTTTATATATCACATTTTCAAATATCTATTTTTCTCCATTTTACTCGATCTCCTAAACGGTGAAAGATAGGACATCGCGGTTTTCACCAGTGGATTTAGCAGCTCATTTAACATAAAATAAGTCCTATAAGTCTACTCTCAAGAGTTGATAAAGGTACAAACGAATAAAATGTTTATATATCACATTTTCAAATATCTATTATTCTCCATTTTACTCGATCTCCTAAACGGTTAAAGATAGGACATCGCGGTTTTCACCAGTAGATTTAGCACCTCATTTAACATAAAATAAGTCCTATAAGTCTTTTCTCAAGAGTTGATAAAGGTACAAATGTATAAAATGTTTATATATCTCATTTTCAAATATCTATTATTTTCAATTTTACTTGATCTCCTAAACGGTTAAAGATAGGTCATCGCGGTTTTCACCAGTGGATTTAGCACCTCATTTAACATAAATTAAGTCCTATAACTCTACTCTCAAGAGTTGTTAAAGGTACAAACGAATAAAATGTTTATATATCACATTTTCAAATATCTATTATTCTCCATTTTACTCGATCTCCTAAACGGTTAAAGATAGGACATCGCGGTTTTCACCAGTGGATTTGGCACCTCATTTTACATAAAATAGGTCTTTTAAGTCTACTCTCAAGAGTTGATAAAGGTACAAACGTATAAAATGTTTAAATATCACATTTTCAAATATCTATTTTTCTCCATTTTACTCGATCTCCTAAACGGTGAAAGATATTACATCGCGGTTTTCACCAGTGGATTTAGCACCTCATTTTACATAAAATAAGTCCTATAAGTCTACTCTCAAGAGTTGATAAAGGAACAAACGAATAAAATGTTTATATATCATATTATCAAATATCTATTATTCTCCATTATACTCGATCTCCTAAACGGATAAAGATAGGACATCTCGGATTTCACCAGTGGATTTAGCACTCATTTTACATAAAATAAGTCCTATAAGTCTACTCTCAAGAGTTGATAAAGGTACAAACGAATAAAATGTTTATATATCACATTTTCAAATATCTATTATTCTCCATTTTTTTCCATCTCCTAAACGGTTAAAGATAGGACATCGCGGTTTTCACCAGTGGATTTAGCACCTCATTTTACATAAAATAAGTCCTATAAGTCTACTCTCAAGAGTTGATAAAGGTACAATCAAATAAAATTTTTATATATCACATTTTCAAATAACTATTATTCTCAATTTTACTCGATCTCCTAAACGGTTAAAGATAGGACATCTCGGTTTTTACCAGTGCATTTAGCACCTCATTTTACATAAAATAAGTCCTATAAGTCTACCCTCAAGAGATGATCAAGGTACAAACGAATAAAATGTTTAAATACCACATTTTCAAATATCAATTATTCTCCATTTTACTCGATCTCCTAAACGGTTAAAGATAGGACATCGCGGTTTTCATCAGTGGATTAAGCACCTCATTTTACATGAAATAGGTTCTATAAGTCTACTCTCAAATGTTGATAAAGGTAAAAACGAATAAAATGTTTATATATCACATTTTCAAATATCTATTTTTCTCCATTTTGCTCGATCTCCTAAACGGTTCAAGATAGGACATCGCGGTTTTTACCAGTGGATTTAGCACCTCATTTCACATCAAATAGGTCCTATAAGTCTACTCTCAAGAGTTGATAAAGGTACAAACGAATATAATGTTTATATATCACATTTTCAAATATCTATTATTCTCCATTTTACTCGATCTCCTAAACGGTTAAAGATAGGACATCGCGGTTTTCACCAGTAGATTTAGCACCTCATTTAACATAAAATAAGTCCTATAAGTCTTTTCTCAAGAGTTGATAAAGGTACAAATGTATAAAATGTTTATATATCTCATTTTCAAATATCTATTATTTTCAATTTTACTTGATCTCCTAAACGGTTAAAGATAGGACATCGCGGTTTTCACCAGTGGATTTAGCACCTCATTTAACATAAATTAAGTCCTATAACTCTACTCTCAAGAGTTGTTAAAGGTACAAACGAATAAAATGTTTATATATCACATTTTCAAATATCTATTATTCTCCATTTTACTCGATCTCCTAAACGGTTAAAGATAGGACATCACGGTTTTTACCAGTGGATTTAGCACCTAATTTTACATAAAATAAGTCCTATAAGTCTACTCTCAAGAGTTGATAAAGGAACAAACGAATAAAATGTTTATATATCATATTATCAAATATATATTATTCTCCATTATACTCGATCTCCTAAACGGTTAAAAATAGGACATCGCGGATTTCACCAGAGGATTAAGCACCTCATTTTACATAAAATAAGTCCTATAAGTCTACTCTCAAGAGTTGATAAAGGTACAAACGAATAAAATGTTTATATATCATATTTTCAAATATCTATTATTCTCCATTTTTTTCCATCTCCTAAACGGTTAAAGATAGGACATCTCGGTTTTTACCAGTGCATTTAGCACCTTATTTTACATAAAATAAGTCCTATAAGTCTACCCTCAAGAGTAGATCAAGGTACAAACGAATAAAATGTTTATATACCACATTTTCAAATATCTATTATTCTCCATTTTACTAGATCTCCTAAACGGTTAAAGATAGGACATCGCGGTTTTCATCAGTGGATTAAGCACCCCATTTTACATAAAATAAGTCCTATAAGTCTACTCTCAAGAGTTGATAAAGGTAAAAACGAATAAAATGTTTATATATCACATTTTCAAATATCTATTATTCTCCATTTTACTCGATCTCCTAAACGGTTAAAGATAGGACATCGCGGTTTTCACCAGTGGATTTAGCACCTCATTTTACATAAAATAGGTCCTATAAGTCTACTCTCAAATGTTGATAAAGGTAAAAACGAATAAAATGTTTATATATCACATTTTCAAATATCTATTATTCTCCATTTTACTCGATCTCCTAAACGATTAAAGATAGGACATCGCGGTTTTCACCAGTTCATTTAGCACCTCATTTTACATAAAATAGGTCCTATAAGTCTACTCTCAAATGTTGATAAAGGTACAAACGAATAAAATGTTTATATATCATATTATCAAATATCTATTATTCTCCATTATACTCGATCTCCTAAACGGTTAAAGATAGGACATCTCGGATTTCACCAGTGGATTTAGCACTCATTTTACATAAAATAAGTCCTATAAGTCTACTCTCAAGAGTTGATATAGGTACAAACGAATAAAATGTTTATATATCACATTTTCAAATATCTATTATTCTCCATTTTTTTCCATCTCCTAAACCGTTAAAGATAGGACATCGCGGTTTTCACCAGTGGATTTAGCACCTCATTTTACATAAAATAAGTCCTATGAGTCTACTCTCAAGAGTTGATAAAGGTACAATCAAATAAAATTTTTATATATCACATTTTCAAATAACTATTATTCTCAATTTTACTCGATCTCCTAAACGGTTAAAGATAGGACATCTCGGTTTTTACCAGTGCATTTAGCACCTCATTTTACATAAAATAAGTCCTATAAGTCTACCCTCAAGAGATGATCAAGGTACAAACGAATAAAATGTTTAAATACCACATTTTCAAATATCAATTATTCTCCATTTTACTCGATCTCCTAAACGGTTAAAGATAGGACATCGCGGTTTTCATCAGTGGATTAAGCACCTCATTTTACATGAAATAGGTTCTATAAGTCTACTCTCAAATGTTGATAAAGGTAAAAACGAATAAAATGTTTATATATCACATTTTCAAATATCTATTTTTCTCCATTTTGCTCGATCTCCTAAACGGTTCAAGATAGGACATCGCGGTTTTTACCAGTGGATTTAGCACCTCATTTTACATAAAATAAGTCCTATAAGTCTACTCTCAAGAGTTGATAAAGGTACAAACGAATAAAATGTTTATATATCACATTTTCAAATATCTATTATTCTCCATTTTTTTCCATCTCCTAAACGGTTAAAGATAGGACATCGCGGTTTTCACCAGTGGATTTAGCACCTCATTTTACATAAAATAAGTCCTATAAGTCTACTCTCAAGAGTTGATAAAGGTACAATCAAATAAAATTTTTATATATCACATTTTCAAATAACTATTATTCTCAATTTTACTCGATCTCCTAAACGGTTAAAGATAGGACATCTCGGTTTTTACCAGTGCATTTAGCACCTCATTTTACATAAAATAAGTCCTATAAGTCTACCCTCAAGAGATGATCAAGGTACAAACGAATAAAATGTTTATATACCACATTTTCAAATATCAATTATTCTCCATTTTACTCGATCTCCTAAACGGTTAAAGATAGGACATTGCGGTTTTCATCAGTGGATTAAGCACCCCATTTTATATAAAATAAGTCCTATAAGTCTACTCTCAAGAGTTGATAAAGGTAAAAACGAATAAAATGTTTATATATCACATTTTCAAATATCTATTATTCTCCATTTTACTCGATCTCCTAAACGGTTCAAGATAGGACATCGCGGTTTTTACCAGTGGATTTAGCACCTCATTTTACATGAAATAGGTCCTATAAGCCTACTCTCAAATGTTGATAAAGGTAAAAACGAATAAAATGTTTATATATCACATTTTCAAATATCTATTTTTCTCCCTTTTGCTCGATCTCCTAAACGGTTCAAGATAGGACATCGCGGTTTTTACCAGTGGATTTAGCGCCTCATTTCACATCAAATAGGTCCTATAAGTCTACTCTCAAGAGTTGATAAAGGTACAAACGAATATAATGTTTATATATCACATTTTCAAATATCTATTTTTCTCCATTTTACTCGATCTCCTAAACGGTTAAAGATAGGACATCGTGGTTTTCACCAGTGGATTTAGCACCTCATTTAACATAAAATAAGTCCTATAAGTCTTTTCTCAAGAGTTGATAAAGGTACAAATGTATAAAATGTTTATATATCTCATTTTCAAATATCTATTATTTTCAATTTTACTTGATCTCCTAAACAGTTAAAGATAGGACATCGCGGTTTTCACCAGTGGATTTAGCACCTCATTTAACATAAATTAAGTCCTATAACTCTACTCTCAAGAGTTGTTAAAGGTACAAACGAATAAAATGTTTATATATCACATTTTCAAATATCTATTATTCTCCATTTTACTCGATCTCCTAAACGGTTAAAGATAGGACATCGCGGTTTTCACCAGTGGATTTAGCACCTAATTTTACATAAAATAAGTCCTATAAGTCTACTCTCAAGAATTGATAAAGGTACAAACGAATAAAATGTTTATATATCACATTTTCAAATACCTATTATTCTCCAATTTACTCGATCTCCTAAACGGATAAAGATAGGACATCCCGGTTTTTACAAGTGGATGTAGCACCTCATTTTACATAAAATAAGTCCTATAAGTCTACTCTCAAGAGTTGACAAAGGTACAAACGAATAAAATGTTTATATACCACATTTTCAAATATCTATTATTCTCCAATTTACTCGATCTCCTAAACGGATAAAGATAGGACATCGCGGTATTTACCAGTGGATTTAGCACCTCATTTTACATAAAATAAGTCCTATAAGTCTACTCTCAAGGGTTGATAAAGGTACAAACGAACAAAATGTTTATATATCACATTTTCAAATATCTATTAATCTCCATTATACTCGATCTCCTAAACGGTTAAAGATACTACATCGCGATTTTCTCCAGTGGATTTAGCACCTCATTTTACACAAAATAAGTCTTATAAGTCTACTCTCAAGAGTTGATAAAGGTACAAACGAATAAAATGCTTATATATCACATTTTCAAATATCTATTATTCTCCATCTTACTCGATCTCCTAAACAGTTGAAGATACTACATCGCGATTTTCTCCAGTGGATTTAGCACCTCATTTTACACAAAATAAGTCTTATAAGTCTACTCTCAAGAGTTGATAAAGGTACAAACGAATAAAATGTTTATATATCACATTTTCAAATATCTATTATTCTCCATTTTACTCGATCTCCTAAATAATTAAAGATAGCACATTGCGGTTTTCACCAATGGATTCAGCACCTCATTTTACATAAAATAAGTCTTATAAGTCTACTCTCAAGAGTTGATGAAGGTACAAACGAATAAAATGCTTATATATCACATTTTCAAATATCTATTATTCTCCATCTTACTCGATCTCCTAAACAGTTGAAGATACTACATCGCGATTTTCTCCAGTGGATTTAGCACCTCATTTTACACAAAATAAGTCTTATAAGTCTACTCTCAAGAGTTGATAAAGGTACAAACGAATAAAATGTTTATATATCATATTATCAAATATCTATTATTCTCCATTTTACTCGATCTCCTAAACGGTTAAAGATAGGACATCGCGGTTTTCACCAGTTAATTTAGCACCTCATTTTACATAAAATAAGTCCTATAAGTCTACTCACAAGAGTTGATAAAGGTACAAACGAATAAAATGTTTATATATCACATTTTCAAATATCTATTATTCTCCATTTTACTCGATCTCCTAAACGGTTAAAGATAGGACATCGCGGTTTTCACCAGTGGATTTAGCACCTCATTTTACATAAAATAAGTCCTATTAGTCTACTCTCAAGAGTTGATAAAGGTACAAACGGATAAAATGTTTATATATCACATTTTCAAATATCTATTATTTTCCATTTTACTCGACCTCCTAAACGGTTAAAGATAGGACATCGCGGTTTTCACCAGTGGATTTAGCACCTCATTTTACATAAAATAAGTCCTATAAGTCTACTCTCAAGAGTTGATAAAGGTACAAACGAATAAAATGTTTATATATCACATTTTCAAATATCTATTATTCTCCAATTTACTCGATCACCTAAACGGATAAAGATTGGACATCGCGGTTTTTACAAGTGGATTTAGCACCTCATTTTACATAAAATAAGTCCTATAAGTCTACTCTCAAGAGTTAATAAAGGTACAAACGGATAAAATGTTTATATATCACATTTTCAAATATCTATTATTCTCCAATTTACTCGATCTCCTAAACGGATAAAGATAGGACATCCCAGTATTTACCAGTGGATTTAGCACCTTATTTTACATAAAATAAGTCCTATAAGTCTTTTCTCAAGAGTTGATAAAGGTATAAACGAATAAAATGTTTATACATCACATTTTCAAATATCTATTATTCTCCATTTTACTCGATCTCCTAAACGGTTAAAGATAGGACATTGCGGTTTTCACCAGTGGATTTAGCACCTCATTTTACATAAAGTATGACCTATAAGTCAACTCTCAAGAGTTGATAAAGGTACAAACGTATAGAATATTTATATATCACATTTTCAAATATCTATTATTTTCCATTTTACTCGATCCCCTAAACGGTTAAAGATAGGACATCGCGGTTTTAACAGTGAATTTAGCACCTTATTTTACATAAAATAAGTCCTATAAGTCTACTCTCAAGAGTTGATAAAGGTACAAACGAATAAAATGTTTATATATCACATTTTCAAATATCTATTATTTTCTATTTTACTCTATCTCCTAAACGGTTAAAGATAGCACATCGCGGTTTTCACCAGTGGATTTAGCATCTTATTTTACATAAAATAAGTCCTATAAGTCTACTCTCAAGAGTTGATAAAGGTACAAACCAATAAAATGTATATATATCACATTTTCAAATAACTATTATTCTCCAATTTACTCGATCTCCTAAACGGATAAAGATAGGACTTCACGGTTTCCACCAGTGGATTAAGCACCTCATTTTACATAAAATAAGTCCTATAAGTCTACTCTCAAGAGTTGATAAAGGTACAAACCAATAAGATGTATATATATCACATTTTCAAATATCTATTATTCTCCATTTTACTCGATCTCCTAAACGGTTAAAGATAGGACTTCACGGTTTCCACCAGTGGATTTAGCACCTCATTTTACATAAAATAAGTCCTATAAGTCTACTCTCAAGAGTTGATAAAGGTACAAACCAATAAAATGTATATATATCACATTTTCAAATATCTATTATTCTCCATTTTACTCGATCTCCTAAACGGTTAAAGATGGGACTTTGCGGTATTCACCAGTGGATTTAGCACCTCATTTTACATAAAATAAGTTTTATAAGTCTACTCTCAAGAGTTGATAAAGGTACAAACGAATAAAATGTTTATATATCACATTTTAAATATCTATTATTTTCCATTTTACTCGATCTCCTAAACGGTTAAAGATGGGACTTCGCGGTATTCACCAGTTGATTTAGCACCTCATTTTACATAATATAAGTCCTATAAGTCTACTCTCAAGAGTTGATAAAGGTACAAACGAATAAAATGTTTATATATCACATTTTCAAATATCTATTATTTTCCATTTTACTCGATCTCCTATGCGGTTAAAGATAGGACATCGCGGTTTTCACCAGTGGATTTAGCACCTTATTTTACATAAAATAAGTCCTATAAGTCTACTCTCAAGAGTTAATAAAGGTACATACGAATAAAATGTTTATATATCACTTTTTCAAATATCTATTATTCTCCATTTTACTCGATTTCCTAAACGGTTAAAGATAGGACATCGCGGTTTTCACCAGTGGATTTAGCACCTTATTTTACATAAAATAAGTCCTATAAGTCTACTCTCAAGAGTTGATAAAGGTACAAACGAATAAAATGTTTATATATCACATTTTCAAATATCTATTATTCTCCAATTTACTCGATCTCCTAAACGGTTAAAGATAGGACATTGCGGTTTTCACCAGTGGATTTAGCACCTCATTTTACATAAAGTAAGACCTATAAGTCAACTCTCAAGAGTTGATAAAGGTACAAACGAATAAAATGTTTATATATCACATTTTTAAATATCTATTTTTCTCCATTTTACTCGATCTCCTAAACGGTGAAAGATATTACATCGCGGTTTTCACCAGTGGATTTAGCACCTCATTTTACATAAAATAAGTCCTATAAGTCTACTCTCAAGAGTTGATAAAGGTACAAACGAATAAAATTTTTATATATCACATCAAATATCTATTATTCTAAATTTTACTCGATCTCCTAAACGGTTAAAGATAGGACATCGCGGTTTTCACCAGTGGATTTAGCACCTTATTTTACATAAAATAGGTCCTATAAGTCTACTCTCAAGAGTTAATAAAGGTACAAACAAATAAAATGTTTATATATCACATTTTCAAATATCTATTATTCTACATTTTATTTGATCTGATCTCCTAAACGGTTAAAGATAGGACATCGCGGTTTTCACTAGTGGATTAAGCACCACATTTTACATAAAATATGTCCTATAAGTCTACTCTCAAGGGTTGATAAAGGTACAAACGAATAAAATGTTTATATATCACATTTTCAAATATCCATTATTCTCCATTTTACTCGATCTCCTAAACGGTTAAAGATAGGACATCGCGGTTTTCACCAGTGGATTTAGCACCTCATTTTACATAAAATAAGTCCTATAGGTCTACTCTCAAGAGTTGATAAAGGTACAAACGAATAAAATGTTTATATATCACATTATCAAATATCTATTATTCTCCATTTTACTCGATCTCTTAAACGGTTAAAGATAGGACATCGCGGTTTTCACCAGTGGATTTAGCACCTCATTTTACATAAAATAAGTCCTATAAGTCTACTCTCAAGAGTTGATAAAGGTACAAACGAATAAAATGTTTATATATCACATTATCAAATATCTATTATTCTCCATTTTACTCGATTTTCTAAACGCTTAAAGATAGGACATCGCGGTTTTCACCAGTGGATTTAGAACCTCATTTTACATAAAATAGGTCCTATAAGTCTACTCTCAAGAGTTGATAAAGGTAAAAACGAATAAAATGTTTATATATCACATTTTCAAATATCTATTATTCTCCATTTTACTCGATCTCCTAAACGGTTAAAGATATCACATCGCGATTTCACCAGGTAGATTTAGTACCTCATTTTACATAAAATAGGTCCAATAAGTCTACTCTTAAGAGTTGATAAAGGTAAAAACGAATAAAATGTTTATATATCACTTTTTCAAATTTCTATTATTCTTCATTTTACTCGATCTCTTAAACGGTTAAAGATAGGACATCGCGGTTTTCACCAGTGGATTTAGCACCTCATTTTACATAAAATAAGTCCTACAAGTCTACTCTCAGGAGTTGATAAATTAACAAACGAATAAAATGTTTATATATCATATTATCAAATATCTATTATTTTCCATTATACTCGATCTCCTAAACGGTTAAAGATAGGACATCGCGGATTTCACCAGTGGATTTAGCACCTCATTTTACATAAAATAGGTCCTTTAAGTCTACTCTCAAGAGTTGATAAAGGTACAAACGTATAAAATGTTTTTATATCACAATTTCAAATATCTATTATTCTCCATTTTTCTCCATCTCCTAAACGGTGATAGATAGGACATCGCGGTTTTGACCAGTGGATTTAGCACCTCATTTTACATGAAATAAGTTCTATAAGTCTACTCTCAAGAGTTGATAAAGGAACAAACGAATAAAAGGTTTATATATCATATTATCAAATATCTATTATTCTCCATTATACTCGATCTCCTAAACGGTTCAAGATAAGACATCGCGGTTTTCACCAGTGGATTTAGCACCTCATTTTACATGAAATAAGTTCTATAAGTCTACTCTCAAGAGTTGATAAAGGAACAAACGAATAAAATGTTTATATATCATATTATCAAATATCTATTATTCTCCATTTTACTCGATCTCCTAAACGGTTAAAGATAGGACATCGCGGTTTTCACCAGTGGATTTAGCACCTCATTTTACATAAAATAGGTCCTATAAGTTTACTCTCAAATGTTGATAAAAGTAAAAACGAATAAAATGTTTATATATCACATTTTCAAATATCTATTATTCTCCATTTTACTCGATCTCCTAAACGGTTAAAGATATCACATCGCGGTTTCACCAGTGAATTTAGTATCTCATTTTACATAAAATAGGTCCTATAAGTCTACTCTCAAGAGTTGATAAAGGTAAAAACGAATAAAATGTTTATATATCACATTTTCAAATTTCTATTATTCTCCATTTTACTCGATCTCCTAAACGGTTAAAGATAAAACATCGCGGTTTTCACCAGTGGATTTAGCACCTCATTTTACATAAAATAGGTCCTATAAGTCTACCCTCAAGAGTTGATCAAGGAACAAACGAATAAAATGTTTATATATCACATTTTCAAATATCTATTATTCTCCATTTTACTCGATCTCCTAAACGATTAAAGATAGGACATCGCGGTTTTCACCAGTGGATTTAGCACCTCATTTTACATAAAATAGGTCCTATAAGTCTACTCTCAAATGTTGATAAAGGTACAAACGAATAAAATGTTTATATACCACATTTTCAAATATCTATTATTCTCCATTTTACTCGATCTCCTAAACGGTTAAAGATAGGACATCGCGGTTTTCATCAGTGGATTAAGCACCCCATTTTACATAAAATAAGTCCTATAAGTCTACTCTCAAGAGTTGATAAAGGTAAAAACGAATAAAATGTTTATATATCACAATTTCAAATATCTATTATTCTCAATTTTACTCGATCTCCTAAACGGTTAAAGATAGGACATCGCGGTTTTCACCAGTGGATTTAGCACCTCAATTTACATAAAATAGGTCCTATAAGTCTACTCTCAAATGTTGATAAAGGTAAAAACGAATAAAATGTTTATATATCACATTTTCAAATATCTATTATTCTCCATTTTACTCGATCTCCTAAACGATTAAAGATAGGACATCGCGGTTTTCACCAGTTCATTTAGCACCTCATTTTACATAAAATAGGTCCTATAAGTCTACTCTCAAATGTTGATAAAGGTACAAACGAATAAAATGTTTATATATCACATTTTCAAATATCTATTATTCTCCACTTTACTCGATCTCCTAAACGGTTAAAGATATTACATCGAGGTTTTCACCAGTGGATTTATCACCTTATTTTACATAAAATAGGTCCTATAAGTCTACTCTCAAGAGTTGATAAAGGTAAAAACGAATAAAATGTTTATATATTACATTTTCAAATATCTATTTTTCTCCATTTTACTCGATCTCCTAAACGGTTCAAGATAGGACATCGCGGTTTTCACCAGTGGATTTGGCACCTCATTTTACATAAAATAGGTCTTTTAATTCTACTCTCAAGAGTTGATAAAGGTACAAACGTATAAAATGTTTAAATATCACATTTTCAAATATCTATTTTTCTCCATTTTACTCGATCTTCTAAACGGTTCACGATAGGACATCGCGGTTTTCACCAGTGGATTTAGCACCTCATTTAACATAAAATAAGTCCTATAAGTCTACTCTCAAGAGTTGATAAAGGTACAAACGAATAAAATGTTTATATATCACATTTTTAAATATCTATTTTTCTCCATTTTACTCGATCTCCTAAACGGTGAAAGATATTACATCGCGGTTTTCACCAGTGGATTTAGCACCTCATTTTACATAAAATAAGTCCTATAAGTCTACTCTCAAGAGTTGATAAAGGAACAAACGAATAAAATGTTTATATATCATATTATCAAATATCTATTATTCTCCATTATACTCGATCTCCTAAACGGTTAAAGATAGGACAACTCGGATTTCACCAGTGGATTTAGCACCTCATTTTACATAAAATAAGTCCTATAAGTCTACTCTCAAGAGTTGATAAAGGTACAAACGAATAAAATGTTTATATATCACATTTTCAAATATCTATTATTCTCCATTTTTTTCCATCTCCTAAACGGTTAAAGATAGGACATCGCGGTTTTCACCAGTGGATTTAGCACCTCATTTTACATAAAATAAGTCCTATAAGTCTACTCTCAAGAGTTGATAAAGGTACAATCAAATAAAATTTTTATATATCACATTTTCAAATAACTATTATTCTCAATTTTACTCGATCTCCTAAACGGTTAAAGATTGGACATCTCGGTTTTTACCAGTGCATTTAGCACCTCATTTTACATAAAATAAGTCCTATAAGTCTACCCTCAAGAGATGATCAAGGTACAAACGAATAAAATGTTTAAATACCACATTTTCAAATATCAATTATTCTCCATTTTACTCGATCTCCTAAACGGTTCAAGATAGGACATCGCGGTTTTCACCAGTGGATTTGGCACCTCATTTTACATAAAATAGGTCTTTTAATTCTACTCTCAAGAGTTGATAAAGGTACAAACGTATAAAATGTTTAAATATCACATTTTCAAATATCTATTTTTCTCCATTTTACTCGATCTCCTAAACGGTTCACGATAGGACATCGCGGTTTTCATCAGTGGATTAAGCACCCCATTTTATATAAAATAAGTCCTATAAGTCTACTCTCAAGAGTTGATAAAGGTAAAAACGAATAAAATGTTTACATATCACATTTTCAAATATCAATTATTCTCCATTTTACTAGATCTTCTAAACGGTTAAAGATATCACATCGCGGTTTCACCAGTGGATTTAGTACCTCATTTTACATAAAATAGGTCCTATAAGTCTACTCTTAAGAGTTGATAAAGGTAAAAACGAATAAAATGTTTATATATCACATTTTCAAATATCCATTATTCTCCATTTTACTCGATCTCCTAAACGGTTAAAGATAGGACATTGCGGTTTTCACCAGTGGATTTAGCACCTCATTTTACATAAAATAAGTCCTATAAGTCTACTCTCAAGAGTTGATAAAGGTACAAACGAATAAAATGTTTATATATCACATTATCAAATATCTATTATTCTCCATTTTACTCGATCTCTTAAACGGTTAAAGATAGGACATCGCGGTTTTCACCAGTGGATTTAGCACCTCATTTTACATAAAATAAGTCCTATAAGTCTACTCTCAAGAGTTGATAAAGGTACAAACGAATAAAATGTTTATATATCACATTATCAAATATCTATTATTCTCCATTTTACTCGATCTCCTAAACGCTTAAAGATAGGACATCGCGGTTTTCACCAGTGGATTTAGAACCTCATTTTACATAAAATAGGTCCTATAAGTCTACTCTCAAGAGTTGATAAAGGTAAAAACGAATAAAATGTTTATATATCACATTTTCAAATATCTATTATTCTCCATTTTACTCGATCTCCTAAACGGTTAAAGATATCACATCGCGATTTCACCAGGTAGATTTAGTACCTCATTTTACATAAAATAGGTCCAATAAGTCTACTCTTAAGAGTTGATAAAGGTAAAAACGAATAAAATGTTTATATATCACTTTTTCAAATTTCTATTATTCTTCATTTTACTCGATCTCTTAAACGGTTAAAGATAGGACATCGCGGTTTTCACCAGTGGATTTAGCACCTCATTTTACATAAAATAAGTCCTACAAGTCTACTCTCAGGAGTTGATAAATTAACAAACGAATAAAATGTTTATATATCATATTATCAAATATCTATTATTTTCCATTATACTCGATCTCCTAAACGGTTAAAGATAGGACATCGCGGATTTCACCAGTGGATTTAGCACCTCATTTTACATAAAATAGGTCCTTTAAGTCTACTCTCAAGAGTTGATAAAGGTACAAACGTATAAAATGTTTTTATATCACAATTTCAAATATCTATTATTCTCCATTTTTCTCCATCTCCTAAACGGTGATAGATAGGACATCGCGGTTTTGACCAGTGGATTTAGCACCTCATTTTACATGAAATAAGTTCTATAAGTTTACTCTCAAGAGTTGATAAAGGAACAAACGAATAAAAGGTTTATATATCATATTATCAAATATCTATTATTCTCCATTATACTCGATCTCCTAAACGGTTCAAGATAAGACATCGCGGTTTTCACCAGTGGATTTAGCACCTCATTTTACATGAAATAAGTTCTATAAGTCTACTCTCAAGAGTTGATAAAGGAACAAACGAATAAAATGTTTATATATCATATTATCAAATATCTATTATTCTCCATTTTACTCGATCTCCTAAACGGTTAAAGATAGGACATCGCGGTTTTCACCAGTGGATTTAGCACCTCATTTTACATAAAATAGGTCCTATAAGTCTACTCTCAAATGTTGATAAAAGTAAAAACGAATAAAATGTTTATATATCACATTTTCAAATATCTATTATTCTCCATTTTACTCGATCTCCTAAACGGTTAAAGATATCACATCGCGGTTTCACCAGTGAATTTAGTATCTCATTTTACATAAAATAGGTCCTATAAGTCTACTCTCAAGAGTTGATAAAGGTAAAAACGAATAAAATGTTTATATATCACATTTTCAAATTTCTATTATTCTCCATTTTACTCGATCTCCTAAACGGTTAAAGATAAAACATCGCGGTTTTCACCAGTGGATTTAGCACCTCATTTTACATAAAATAGGTCCTATAAGTCTACCCTCAAGAGTTGATCAAGGAACAAACGAATAAAATGTTTATATATCACATTTTCAAATATCTATTATTCTCCATTTTACTCGATCTCCTAAACGATTAAAGATAGGACATCGCGGTTTTCACCAGTGGATTTAGCACCTCATTTTACATAAAATAGGTCCTATAAGTCTACTCTCAAATGTTGATAAAGGTACAAACGAATAAAATGTTTATATACCACATTTTCAAATATCTATTATTCTCCATTTTACTCGATCTCCTAAACGGTTAAAGATAGGACATCGCGGTTTTCATCAGTGGATTAAGCACCCCATTTTACATAAAATAAGTCCTATAAGTCTACTCTCAAGAGTTGATAAAGGTAAAAACGAATAAAATGTTTATATATCACAATTTCAAATATCTATTATTCTCAATTTTACTCGATCTCCTAAACGGTTAAAGATAGGACATCGCGGTTTTCACCAGTGGATTTAGCACCTCAATTTACATAAAATAGGTCCTATAAGTCTACTCTCAAATGTTGATAAAGGTAAAAACGAATAAAATGTTTATATATCACATTTTCAAATATCTATTATTCTCCATTTTACTCGATCTCCTAAACGATTAAAGATAGGACATCGCGGTTTTCACCAGTTCATTTAGCACCTCATTTTACATAAAATAGGTCCTATAAGTCTACTCTCAAATGTTGATAAAGGTACAAACGAATAAAATGTTTATATATCACATTTTCAAATATCTATTATTCTCCACTTTACTCGATCTCCTAAACGGTTAAAGATATTACATCGAGGTTTTCACCAGTGGATTTATCACCTTATTTTACATAAAATAGGTCCTATAAGTCTACTCTCAAGAGTTGATAAAGGTAAAAACGAATAAAATGTTTATATATTACATTTTCAAATATCTATTTTTCTCCATTTTACTCGATCTCCTAAACGGTTCAAGATAGGACATCGCGGTTTTCACCAGTGGATTTGGCACCTCATTTTACATAAAATAGGTCTTTTAATTCTACTCTCAAGAGTTGATAAAGGTACAAACGTATAAAATGTTTAAATATCACATTTTCAAATATCTATTTTTCTCCATTTTACTCGATCTCCTAAACGGTTCACGATAGGACATCGCGGTTTTCACCAGTGGATTTAGCACCTCATTTAACATAAAATAAGTCCTATAAGTCTACTCTCAAGAGTTGATAAAGGTACAAACGAATAAAATGTTTATATATCACATTTTTAAATATCTATTTTTCTCCATTTTACTCGATCTCCTAAACGGTGAAAGATATTACATCGCGGTTTTCACCAGTGGATTTAGCACCTCATTTTACATAAAATAAGTCCTATAAGTCTACTCTCAAGAGTTGATAAAGGAACAAACGAATAAAATGTTTATATATCATATTATCAAATATCTATTATTCTCCATTATACTCGATCTCCTAAACGGTTAAAGATAGGACAACTCGGATTTCACCAGTGGATTTAGCACCTCATTTTACATAAAATAAGTCCTATAAGTCTACTCTCAAGAGTTGATAAAGGTACAAACGAATAAAATGTTTATATATCACATTTTCAAATATCTATTATTCTCCATTTTTTTCCATCTCCTAAACGGTTAAAGATAGGACATCGCGGTTTTCACCAGTGGATTTAGCACCTCATTTTACATAAAATAAGTCCTATAAGTCTACTCTCAAGAGTTGATAAAGGTACAATCAAATAAAATTTTTATATATCACATTTTCAAATAACTATTATTCTCAATTTTACTCGATCTCCTAAACGGTTAAAGATTGGACATCTCGGTTTTTACCAGTGCATTTAGCACCTCATTTTACATAAAATAAGTCCTATAAGTCTACCCTCAAGAGATGATCAAGGTACAAACGAATAAAATGTTTAAATACCACATTTTCAAATATCAATTATTCTCCATTTTACTCGATCTCCTAAACGGTTAAAGATAGGACATCGCGGTTTTCATCAGTGGATTAAGCACCCCATTTTATATAAAATAAGTCCTATAAGTCTACTCTCAAGAGTTGATAAAGGTAAAAACGAATAAAATGTTTATATATCACATTTTCAAATATCTATTATTCTCCATTTTACTCGATCTCCTAAACGGTTCAAGATAGGACATCGCGGTTTTTACCAGTGGATTTAGCACCTCATTTTACATGAAATAGGTCCTATAAGTCTACTCTCAAATGTTGATAAAGGTAAAAACGAATAAAAGGTTTATATATCACATTTTCAAATATCTATTTTTCTCCATTTTGCTCGATCTCCTAATCGGTTCAAGATAGGACATCGCGGTTTTTACCAGTGGATTTAGCACCTCATTTCACATCAAATAGGTCCTATAAGTCTACTCTCAAGAGTTGATAAAGGTACAAACGAATATAATGTTTATATATCACATTTTCAAATATCTATTTTTCTCCATTTTACTCGATCTCCTAAACGGTGAAAGATAGGACATCGCGGTTTTCACCAGTGGATTTAGCAGCTCATTTAACATAAAATAAGTCCTATAAGTCTACTCTCAAGAGTTGATAAAGGTACAAACGAATAAAATGTTTATATATCACATTTTCAAATATCTATTATTCTCCATTTTACTCGATCTCCTAAACGGTTAAAGATAGGACATCGCGGTTTTCACCAGAAGATTTAGCACCTCATTTAACATAAAATAAGTCCTATAAGTCTTTTCTCAAGAGTTGATAAAGGTACAAATGTATAAAATGTTTATATATCTCATTTTCAAATATCTATTATTTTCAATTTTACTTGATCTCCTAAACGGTTAAAGATAGGACATCGCGGTTTTCACCAGTGGATTTAGCACCTCATTTAACATAAAATAAGTCCTATAACTCTACTCTCAAGAGTTGTTAAAGGTACAAACGAATAAAATGCTTATATATATCATTTTCAAATATCTATTATTCTCCATTTTAATCGATCTCCTAAACGGTTAAAGATAGGACATCGCGGTTTTCACCAGTGGATTTAGCACCTAATTTTACATAAAATAAGTCCTATAAGTCTACTCTCAAGAATTGATAAAGGTACAAACGAATAAAATGTTTATATTCACATTTTCAAATACCTATTATTCTCCAATTTACTCGATCTCCTAAACGGATAAAGATAGGACATCCCGGTTTTTACAAGTGGATTTAGCACCTCAATTTATATAAAATAAGTCCTATAAGTCTACTCTCAAGAGTTGACAAAGGTACAAACGAATAAAATGTTTATATATCACATTTTCAAATATCTATTATTCTCCAATTTACTCGATCTCCTAAACGGATAAAGATAGGACATCGCGGTATTTACCAGTGGATTTAGCACCTCATTTTACATAAAATAAGTCCTATAAGTCTACTCTCAAGGGTTGATAAAGGTACAAACGAACAAAATGTTTATATATCACATTTTCAAATATCTATTAATCCCCATTATACTCGATCTCCTAAACGGTTAAAGATAGGACATCGCGGTTTTCACCAGTGGATTTAGCAGCTCATTTAACATAAAATAAGTCCTATAAGTCTACCCTCAAGAGTAGATCAAGGTACAAACGAATAAAATGTTTATATACCACATTTTCAAATATCTATTATTCTCCATTTTACTCGATCTCCTAAACGGTTAAAGATAGGACATCGCGGTTTTCATCAGTGGATTAAGCACCCCATTTTACATAAAATAAGTCCTATAAGTCTACTCTCAAGAGTTGATAAAGGTAAAAACGAATAAAATGTTTATATATCACATTTTCAAATATCTATTATTCTCCATTTTACTCGATCTCCTAAACGGTTAAAGATAGGACATCGCGGTTTTCACCAGTGGATTTAGCACCTCATTTTACATAAAATAGGTCCTATAAGTCTACTCTCAAATGTTGATAAAGGTAAAAACGAATAAAATGTTTATATATCACATTTTCAAATATCTATTATTCTCCATTTTACTCGATCTCCTAAACGATTAAAGATAGGACATCGCGGTTTTCACCAGTTCATTTAGCACCTCATTTTACATAAAATAGGTCCTATAAGTCTACTCTCAAATGTTGATAAAGGTACAAACGAATAAAATGTTTATATATCACATTTTCAAATATCTATTATTCTCCATTTTACTCGATCTCCTAAACGGTTAAAGATATTACATCGAGGTTTTCACCAGTGGATTTATCACCTTATTTTACATAAAATAGGTCCTATAAGTCTACTCTCAAGAGTTGATAAAGGTAAAAACGAATAAAATGTTTATATATTACATTTTCAAATATCTACTTTTCTCCATTTTACTCGATCTCCTAAACGGTTCAAGATAGGACATCGCGGTTTTCACCAGTGGATTTGGCACCTCATTTTACATAAAATAGGTCTTTTAAGTCTACTCTCAAGAGTTGATAAAGGTACAAACGTATAAAATGTTTAAATATCACATTTTCAAATATCTATTTTTCTCCATTTTACTCGATCTCCTAAACGGTGAAAGATATTACATCGCGGTTTTCACCAGTGGATTTAGCACCTCATTTTACATAAAATAAGTCCTATAAGTCTACTCTCAAGAGTTGATAAAGGAACAAACGAATAAAATGTTTATATATCATATTATCAAATATCTATTATTCTCCATTATACTCGATCTCCTAAACGGTTAAAGATAGGACATCTCGGATTTCACCAGTGGATTTAGCACTCATTTTACATAAAATAAGTCCTATAAGTCTACTCTCAAGAGTTGATAAAGGTACAAACGAATAAAATGTTTATATATCACATTTTCAAATATCTATTATTCTCCATTTTTTTCCATCTCCTAAACGGTTAAAGATAGGACATCGCGGTTTTCACCAGTGGATTTAGCACCTCATTTTACATAAAATAAGTCCTATAAGTCTACTCTCAAGAGTTGATAAAGGTACAATCAAATAAAATTTTTATATATCACATTTTCAAATAACTATTATTCTCAATTTTACTCGATCTCCTAAACGGTTAAAGATAGGACATCTCGGTTTTTACCAGTGCATTTAGCACCTCATTTTACATAAAATAAGTCCTATAAGTCTACCCTCAAGAGTTGATAAAGGTACAAACGAATAAAATGTTTAAATACCACATTTTCAAATATCAATTATTCTCCATTTTACTCGATCTCCTAAACGGTTAAAGATAGGACATCGCGGTTTTCATCAGTGGATTAAGCACCCCATTTTATATAAAATAAGTCCTATAAGTCTACTCTCAAGAGTTGATAAAGGTAAAAACGAATAAAATGTTTATATATCACATTTTCAAATATCTATTATTCTCCATTTTACTCGATCTCCTAAACGGTTCAAGATAGGACATCGCGGTTTTTACCAGTGGATTTAGCACCTCATTTTACATGAAATAGGTTCTATAAGTCTACTCTCAAATGTTGATAAAGGTAAAAACGAATAAAATGTTTATATATCACATTTTCAAATATCTATTTTTCTCCATTTTGCTCGATCTCCTAAACGGTTCAAGATAGGACATCGCGGTTTTTACCAGTGGATTTAGCACCTCATTTCACATCAAATAGGTCCTATAAGTCTACTCTCAAGAGTTGATAAAGGTACAAACGAATATAATGTTTATATATCACATTTTCAAATATCTATTTTTCTCCATTTTACTCGATCTCCTAAACGGTGAAAGATAGGACATCGCGGTTTTCACCAGTGGATTTAGCAGCTCATTTAACATAAAATAAGTCCTATAAGTCTACTCTCAAGAGTTGATAAAGGTACAAACGAATAAAATGTTTATATATCACATTTTCAAATATCTATTATTCTCCATTTTACTCGATCTCCTAAACGGTTAAAGATAGGACATCGCGGTTTTCACCAGTAGATTTAGCACCTCATTTAACATAAAATAAGTCCTATAAGTCTTTTCTCAAGAGTTGATAAAGGTACAAATGTATAAAATGTTTATATATCTCATTTTCAAATATCTATTATTTTCAATTTTACTTGATCTCCTAAACGGTTAAAGATAGGTCATCGCGGTTTTCACCAGTGGATTTAGCACCTCATTTAACATAAATTAAGTCATATAACTCTACTCTCAAGAGTTGTTAAAGGTACAAACGAATAAAATGTTTATATATCACATTTTCAAATATCTATTATTCTCCATTTTACTCGATCTCCTAAACGGTTAAAGATAGGACATCGCGGTTTTCACCAGTGGATTTGGCACCTCATTTTACATAAAATAGGTCTTTTAAGTCTACTCTCAAGAGTTGATAAAGGTACAAACGTATAAAATGTTTAAATATCACATTTTCAAATATCTATTTTTCTCCATTTTACTCGATCTCCTAAACGGTGAAAGATATTACATCGCGGTTTTCACCAGTGGATTTAGCACCTCATTTTACATAAAATAAGTCCTATAAGTCTACTCTCAAGAGTTGATAAAGGAACAAACGAATAAAATGTTTATATATCATATTATCAAATATCTATTATTCTCCATTATACTCGATCTCCTAAACGGTTAAAGATAGGACATCTCGGATTTCACCAGTGGATTTAGCACTCATTTTACATAAAATAAGTCCTATAAGTCTACTCTCAAGAGTTGATAAAGGTACAAACGAATAAAATGTTTATATATCACATTTTCAAATATCTATTATTCTCCATTTTTTTCCATCTCCTAAACGGTTAAAGATAGGACATCGCGGTTTTCACCAGTGGATTTAGCACCTCATTTTACATAAAATAAGTCCTATAAGTCTACTCTCAAGAGTTGATAAAGGTACAATCAAATAAAATTTTTATATATCACATTTTCAAATAACTATTATTCTCAATTTTACTCGATCTCCTAAACGGTTAAAGATAGGACATCTCGGTTTTTACCAGTGCATTTAGCACCTCATTTTACATAAAATAAGTCCTATAAGTCTACCCTCAAGAGATGATCAAGGTACAAACGAATAAAATGTTTAAATACCACATTTTCAAATATCAATTATTCTCCATTTTACTCGATCTCCTAAACGGTTAAAGATAGGACATCGCGGTTTTCATCAGTGGATTAAGCACCTCATTTTACATGAAATAGGTTCTATAAGTCTACTCTCAAATGTTGATAAAGGTAAAAACGAATAAAATGTTTATATATCACATTTTCAAATATCTATTTTTCTCCATTTTGCTCGATCTCCTAAACGGTTCAAGATAGGACATCGCGGTTTTTACCAGTGGATTTAGCACCTCATTTCACATCAAATAGGTCCTATAAGTCTACTCTCAAGAGTTGATAAAGGTACAAACGAATATAATGTTTATATATCACATTTTCAAATATCTATTATTCTCCATTTTACTCGATCTCCTAAACGGTTAAAGATAGGACATCGCGGTTTTCACCAGTAGATTTAGCACCTCATTTAACATAAAATAAGTCCTATAAGTCTTTTCTCAAGAGTTGATAAAGGTACAAATGTATAAAATGTTTATATATCTCATTTTCAAATATCTATTATTTTCAATTTTACTTGATCTCCTAAACGGTTAAAGATAGGACATCGCGGTTTTCACCAGTGGATTTAGCACCTCATTTAACATAAATTAAGTCCTATAAGTCTTTTCTCAAGAGTTGATAAAGGTACAAATGTATAAAATGTTTATATATCTCATTTTCAAATATCTATTATTTTCAATTTTACTCGATCTCCTAAACGATTAAAGATAGGACATCGCGGTTTTCACCAGTTCATTTAGCACCTCATTTTACATAAAATAGGTCCTATAAGTCTACTCTCAAATGTTGATAAAGGTACAAACGAATAAAATGTTTATATATCACATTTTCAAATATCTATTATTCTCCATTTTACTCGATCTCCTAAACGGTTAAAGATATTACATCGAGGTTTTCACCAGTGGATTTATCACCTTATTTTACATAAAATAGGTCCTATAAGTCTACTCTCAAGAGTTGATAAAGGTAAAAACGAATAAAATGTTTATATATTACATTTTCAAATATCTACTTTTCTCCATTTTACTCGATCTCCTAAACGGTTCAAGATAGGACATCGCGGTTTTCACCAGTGGATTTGGCACCTCATTTTACATAAAATAGGTCTTTTAAGTCTACTCTCAAGAGTTGATAAAGGTACAAACGTATAAAATGTTTAAATATCACATTTTCAAATATCTATTTTTCTCCATTTTACTCGATCTCCTAAACGGTGAAAGATATTACATCGCGGTTTTCACCAGTGGATTTAGCACCTCATTTTACATAAAATGAGTCCTATAAGTCTACTCTCAAGAGTTGATAAAGGAACAAACGAATAAAATGTTTATATATCATATTATCAAATATCTATTATTCTCCATTATACTCGATCTCCTAAACGGTTAAAGATAGGACATCTCGGATTTTACCAGTGGATTTAGCACTCATTTTACATAAAATAAGTCCTATAAGTCTACTCTCAAGAGTTGATAAAGGTACAAACGAATAAAATGTTTATATATCACATTTTCAAATATCTATTATTCTCCATTTTTTTCCATCTCCTAAACGGTTAAAGATAGGACATCGCGGTTTTCACCAGTGGATTTAGCACCTCATTTTACATAAAATAAGTCCTATAAGTCTACTCTCAAGAGTTGATAAAGGTACAATCAAATAAAATTTTTATATATCACATTTTCAAATAACTATTATTCTCAATTTAACTCGATCTCCTAAACGGTTAAAGATAGGACATCTCGGTTTTTACCAGTGCATTTAGCACCTCATTTTACATAAAATAAGTCCTATAAGTCTACCCTCAAGAGTTGATAAAGGTACAAACGAATAAAATGTTTAAATACCACATTTTCAAATATCAATTATTCTCCATTTTACTCGATCTCCTAAACGGTTAAAGATAGGACATCGCGGTTTTCATCAGTGGATTAAGCACCCCATTTTATATAAAATAAGTCCTATAAGTCTACTCTCAAGAGTTGATAAAGGTAAAAACGAATAAAATGTTTATATATCACATTTTCAAATATCTATTATTCTCCATTTTACTCGATCTCCTAAACGGTTCAAGATAGGACATCGCGGTTTTTACCAGTGGATTTAGCACCTCATTTTACATGAAATAGGTTCTATAAGTCTACTCTCAAGAGTTGATAAAGGTACAAACGAATAAAATGTTTATATATCACATTTTCAAATATCTATTATTCTCCATTTTTTTCCATCTCCTAAACGGTTAAAGATAGGACATCGCGGTTTTCACCAGTGGATTTAGCACCTCATTTTACATAAAATAAGTCCTATAAGTCTACTCTCAAGAGTTGATAAAGGTACAAACGAATATAATGTTTATATATCACATTTTCAAATATCTATTTTTCTCCATTTTACTCGATCTCCTAAACGGTGAAAGATAGGACATCGCGGTTTTCACCAGTGGATTTAGCAGCTCATTTAACATAAAATAAGTCCTATAAGTCTACTCTCAAGAGTTGATAAAGGTACAAACGAATAAAATGTTTATATATCACATTTTCAAATATCTATTATTCTCCATTTTACTCGATCTCCTAAACGGTTAAAGATAGGACATCGCGGTTTTCACCAGTAGATTTAGCACCTCATTTAACATAAAATAAGTCCTATAAGTCTTTTCTCAAGAGTTGATAAAGGTACAAATGTATAAAATGTTTATATATCTCATTTTCAAATATCTATTATTTTCAATTTTACTTGATCTCCTAAACGGTTAAAGATAGGTCATCGCGGTTTTCACCAGTGGATTTAGCACCTCATTTAACATAAATTAAGTCCTATAACTCTACTCTCAAGAGTTGTTAAAGGTACAAACGAATAAAATGTTTATATATCACATTTTCAAATATCTATTATTCTCCATTTTACTCGATCTCCTAAACGGTTAAAGATAGGACATCGCGGTTTTCACCAGTGGATTTGGCACCTCATTTTACATAAAATAGGTCTTTTAAGTCTACTCTCAAGAGTTGATAAAGGTACAAACGTATAAAATGTTTAAATATCACATTTTCAAATATCTATTTTTCTCCATTTTACTCGATCTCCTAAACGGTGAAAGATATTACATCGCGGTTTTCACCAGTGGATTTAGCACCTCATTTTACATAAAATAAGTCCTATAAGTCTACTCTCAAGAGTTGATAAAGGAACAAACGATTAAAATGTTTATATATCATATTATCAAATATCTATTATTCTCCATTATACTCGATCTCCTAAACGGATAAAGATAGGACATCTCGGATTTCACCAGTGGATTTAGCACTCATTTTACATAAAATAAGTCCTATAAGTCTACTCTCAAGAGTTGATAAAGGTACAAACGAATAAAATGTTTATATATCACATTTTCAAATATCTATTATTCTCCATTTTTTTCCATTTCCTAAACGGTTAAAGATAGGACATCGCGGTTTTCACCAGTGGATTTAGCACCTCATTTTACATAAAATAAGTCCTATAAGTCTACTCTCAAGAGTTGATAAAGGTACAATCAAATAAAATTTTTATATATCACATTTTCAAATAACTATTATTCTCAATTTTACTCGATCTCCTAAACGGTTAAAGATAGGACATCTCGGTTTTTACCAGTGCATTTAGCACCTCATTTTACATAAAATAAGTCCTATAAGTCTACCCTCAAGAGATGATCAAGGTACAAACGAATAAAATGTTTAAATACCACATTTTCAAATATCAATTCTTCTCCATTTTACTCGATCTCCTAAACGGTTAAAGATAGGACATCGCGGTTTTCATCAGTGGATTAAGCACCTCATTTTACATGAAATAGGTTCTATAAGTCTACTCTCAAATGTTGATAAAGGTAAAAACGAATAAAATGTTCATATATCACATTTTCAAATATCTATTATTCTCCATTTTTTTCCATTTCCTAAACGGTTAAAGATAGGACATCGCGGTTTTCACCAGTGGATTTAGCACCTCATTTTACATAAAATAAGTCCTATAAGTCTACTCTCAAGAGTTGATAAAAGTACAATCAAATAAAATTTTTATATATCACATTTTCAAATAACTATTATTCTCAATTTTACTCGATCTCCTAAACGGTTAAAGATAGGACATCTCGGTTTTTACCAGTGCATTTAGCACCTCATTTTACATAAAATAAGTCCTATAAGTCTACCCTCAAGAGATGATCAAGGTACAAACGAATAAAATGTTTATATACCACATTTTCAAATATCAATTATTCTCCATTTTACTCGATCTCCTAAACGGTTAAAGATAGGACATCGCGGTTTTCATCAGTGGATTAAGCACCCCATTTTATATAAAATAAGTCCTATAAGTCTACTCTCAAGAGTTGATAAAGGTAAAAACGAATAAAATGTTTATATATCACATTTTCAAATATCTATTATTCTCCATTTTACTCGATCTCCTAAACGGTTCAAGATAGGACATCGCGGTTTTTACCAGTGGATTTAGCACCTCATTTTACATGAAATAGGTCCTATAAGTCTACTCTCAAATGTTGATAAAGGTAAAAACGAATAAAATGTTTATATATCACATTTTCAAATATCTATTTTTCTCCATTTTGCTCGATCTCCTAAACGGTTCAAGATAGGACATCGCGGTTTTTACCAGTGGATTTAGCGCCTCATTTCACATCAAATAGGTCCTATAAGTCTACTCTCAAGAGTTGATAAAGGTACAAACGAATATAATGTTTATATATCACATTTTCAAATATCTATTTTTGTCCATTTTACTCGATCTCCTAAACGGTTAAAGATAGGACATCGTGGTTTTCACCAGTGGATTTAGCACCTCATTTAACATAAAATAAGTCCTATAAGTCTTTTCTCAAGAGTTGATAAAGGTACAAATGTATAAAATGTTTATATATCTCATTTTCAAATATCTATTATTTTCAATTTTACTTGATCTCCTAAACAGTTAAAGATAGGACATCGCGGTTTTCACCAGTGGATTAAGCACCTCATTTAACATAAATTAAGTCCTATAACTCTACTCTCAAGAGTTGTTAAAGGTACAAACGAATAAAATGTTTATATATCACATTTTCAAATATCTATTATTCTCCATTTTACTCGATCTCCTAAACGGTTAAAGATAGGACATCGCGGTTTTCACCAGTGGATTTAGCACCTAATTTTACATAAAATAAGTCCTATAAGTCTACTCTCAAGAATTGATAAAGGTACAAACGAATAAAATGTTTATATATCACATTTTCAAATACCTATTATTCTCCAATTTACTCGATCTCCTAAACGGATAAAGATAGGACATCCCGGTTTTTACAAGTGGATTTAGCACCTCATTTTACATAAAATAAGTCCTATAAGTCTACTCTCAAGAGTTGACAAAGGTACAAACGAATAAAATGTTTATATACCACATTTTCAAATATCTATTATTCTCCAATTTACTCGATCTCCTAAACGGATAAAGATAGGACATCGCGGTATTTACCAGTGGATTTAGCACCTCATTTTACATAAAATAAGTCCTATAAGTCTACTCTCAAGGGTTGATAAAGGTACAAACGAACAAAATGTTTATATATCACATTTTCAAATATCTATTAATCTCCATTATACTCGATCTCCTAAACGGTTAAAGATACTACATCGCGATTTTCTCCAGTGGATTTAGCACCTCATTTTACACAAAATAAGTCTTATAAGTCTACTCTCAAGAGTTGATAAAGGTACAAACGAATAAAATGTTTATATATCACATTTTCAAATATCTATTATTCTCCATTTTACTCGATCTCCTAAATAATTAAAGATAGCACATTGCGGTTTTCACCAATGGATTCAGCACCTCATTTTACATAAAATAAGTCTTATAAGTCTACTCTCAAGAGTTGATGAAGGTACAAACGAATAAAATGTTTATATATCATATTATCAAATATCTATTATTTTTCATTTTACTCGATCTCCTAAACGGTTAAAGATAGGACATCGCGGTTTTCACCAGTTAATTTAGCACCTCATTTTACATAAAATAAGTCCTATAAGTCTACTCACAAGAGTTGATAAAGGTACAAACGAATAAAATGTTTATATATCACATTTTCAAATATCTATTATTCTCCATTTTACTCGATCTCCTAAACGGTTAAAGATAGGACATCGCGGTCTTCACCAGTGGATTTAGCACCTCATTTTACATAAAATAAGTCCTATTAGTCTACTCTCAAGAGTTGATAAAGGTACAAACGGAAAAAATGTTTATATATCACATTTTCAAATATCTATTATTTTCCATTTTACTCGACCTCCTAAACGGTTAAAGATAGGACATCGCGGTTTTCACCAGTGGATTTAGCACCTCATTTTACATAAAATAAGTCCTATAAGTCTACTCTCAAGAGTTGATAAAGGTACAAACGAATAAAATGTTTATATATCACATTTTCAAATATCTATTAATCTCCATTATACTGGATCTCCTAAACGGTTAAAGATAGGACATCGCGGTTTCCAGCAGTAGATTCAGCACCTCATTTTACATAAAATAAGTCCTATAAGTCTACTCTCAAGAGTTGATAAAGGTACAAACGAATAAAATGTTTATATATCACATTTTCAAATATCTATTATTCTCCAATTTACTCGATCACCTAAACGGATAAAGATTGGACATCGCGGTTTTTACAAGTGGATTTAGCACCTCATTTTACATAAAATAAGTCCTATAAGTCTACTCTCAAGAGTTGATAAAGGTACAAACGGATAAAATGTTTATATATCACATTTTCAAATATCTATTATTCTCCAATTTACTCGATCTCCTAAACGGATAAAGATAGGACATCGCAGTATTTACCAGTGGATTTAGCACCTTATTTTACATAAAATAAGTCCTATAAGTCTTTTCTCAAGAGTTGATAAAGGTACAAACGAATAAAATGTTTATACATCACATTTTCAAATATCTATTATTCTCCATTTTACTCGATCTCCTAAACGGTTAAAGATAGGACATTGCGGTTTTCACCAGTGGATTTAGCACCTCATTTTACATAAAGTATGACCTATAAGTCAACTCTCAAGAGTTGATAAAGGTACAAACGTATAGAATATTTATATATCACATTTTCAAATATCTATTATTTTCCATTTTACTCGATCCCCTAAACGGTTAAAGATAGGACATCGCGGTTTTAACAGTGAATTTAGCACCTTATTTTACATAAAATAAGTCCTATAAGTCTACTCTCAAGAGTTGATAAAGGTACAAACGAATAAAATGTTTATATATCACATTTTCAAATATCTATTATTCTCTATTTTACTCTATCTCCTAAACGGTTAAAGATAGCACATCGCGGTTTTCACCAGTGGATTTAGCATCTTATTTTACATAAAATAAGTCCTATAAGTCTACTCTCAAGAGTTGATAAAGGTACAAACCAATAAAATGTATATATATCACATTTTCAAATAACTATTATTCTCCAATTTACTCGATCTCCTAAACGGATAAAGATAGGACTTCACGGTTTCCACCAGTGGATTAAGCACCTCATTTTACATAAAATAAGTCCTATAAGTCTACTCTCAAGAGTTGATAAAGGTACAAACCAATAAGATGTATATATATCACATTTTCAAATATCTATTATTCTCCATTTTACTCGATCTCCTAAACGGTTAAAGATAGGACTTCACGGTTTCCACCAGTGGATTTAGCACCTCATTTTACATAAAATAAGTCCTATAAGTCTACTCTCAAGAGTTGATAAAGGTACAAACCAATAAAATGTATATATATCACATTTTCAAATATCTATTATTCTCCATTTTACTCGATCTCCTAAACGGTTAAAGATGGGACTTTGCGGTATTCACCAGTGGATTTAGCACCTCATTTTACATAAAATAAGTTTTATAAGTCTACTCTCAAGAGTTGATAAAGGTACAAACGAATAAAATGTTTATATATCACATTTTAAATATCTATTATTTTCCATTTTACTCGATCTCCTAAACGGTTAAAGATGGGACTTCGCGGTATTCACCAGTTGATTTAGCACCTCATTTTACATAATATAAGTCCTATAAGTCTACTCTCAAGAGTTGATAAAGGTACAAACGAATAAAATGTTTATATATCACATTTTCAAATATCTATTATTTTCCATTTTACTCGATCTCCTAAGCGGTTAAAGATAGGACATCGCGGTTTTCACCAGTGGATTTAGCACCTTATTTTACATAAAATAAGTCCTATAAGTCTACTCTCAAGAGTTAATAAAGGTACATACGAATAAAATGTTTATATATCACTTTTTCAAATATCTATTATTCTCCATTTTACTCGATTTCCTAAACGGTTAAAGATAGGACATCGCGGTTTTTACAAGTGGATTTAGCACCTCATTTTACATAAAATAAGTCCTATAAGTCTACTCTCAAGAGTTGATAAAGGTACAAACGAATAAAATGTTTATATATCACATTTTCAAATATCTATTATTCTCCAATTTACTCGATCTCCTAAACGGTTAAAGATAGGACATTGCGGTTTTCACCAGTGGATTTAGCACCTCATTTTACATAAGGTAAGACCTATAAGTCAACTCTCAAGAGTTGATAAAGGTACAAACGAATAAAATGTTTATATATCACATTTTAAATATCTATTATTTTCCATTTTACTCGATCTCCTAAACGGTTAAAGATGGGACTTCGCGGTATTCACCAGTTGATTTAGCACCTCATTTTACATAATATAAGTCCTATAAGTCTACTCTCAAGAGTTGATAAAGGTACAAACGAATAAAATGTTTATATATCACATTTTCAAATATCTATTATTTTCCATTTTACTCGATCTCCTAAGCGGTTAAAGATAGGACATCGCGGTTTTCACCAGTGGATTTAGCACCTTATTTTACATAAAATAAGTCCTATAAGTCTACTCTCAAGAGTTAATAAAGGTACATACGAATAAAATGTTTATATATCACATTTTCAAATATCTATTATTCTCCAATTTACTCGATCTCCTAAACGGTTAAAGATAGGACATCGCGGTATTTACCAGTGGATTTAGCACCTCATTTTACATAAAATAAGTCCTATAAGTCTACTCTCAAGAGTTGATAAAGGTACAAACGAATAAAATGTTTATACATCACATTTTCAAATATCTATTATTCTCCATTTTACTCGATCTCCTAAACGGTTAAAGATAGGACATTGCGGTTTTCACCAGTGGATTTAGCACCTCATTTTACATAAAGTAAGACCTATAAGTCAACTCTCAAGAGTTGATAAAGGTACAAACGTATAGAATATTTATATATCACATTTTCAAATATCTATTATTTTCCATTTTACTCGATCTCCTAAACGGTTAAAGATAGGACATCGCGGTTTTAACAGTGGATTTAGCACCTTATTTTACATAAAATAAGTCCTATAAGTCTACTCTCAAGAGTTGATAAAGGTACAAACCAATAAAATGTATAAATATCACATTTTCAAATATCTATTATTCTCCATTTTACTCGATCTCCTAAACGGTTAAAGATGGGACTTTGCGGTATTCACCAGTGGATTTAACACCTCATTTTACATAAAATAAGTCCTATAAGTCTACTCTCAAGAGTTGATAAAGGTACAAACCAATAAAATGTATATATATCACATTTTCAAATATCTATTATTCTCCATTTTACTCGATCTCCTAAACGGTTAAAGATAGAACATCGCGGTTTTTACCAGTGGATTTAGCACCTTATTTTACATATAATAAGTCCTATAAGTCTACTCTCAAGAGTTGATAAAGGTACAAACCAATAAAATGTATATATATCACATTTTCAAATATCTATTATTCTCCATTTTACTCGATCTCCTAAACGGTTAAAGATGAGACTTCACGGTTTCCACCAGTGGATTTAGCACCTCATTTTACATAAAATAAGTCCTATAAGTCTACTCTCAAGAGTTGATAAAGGTACAAACCAATAAAATGTATATATATCACATTTTAAATATCTATTATTTTCCATTTTACTCGATCTCCTAAACGGTTAAAGATGGGACTTCGCGGTATTCACCAGTGGATTTAGCACCTCATTTTACATAAAATAAGTCCTATAAGTCTACTCTCAAGAGTTGATAAAGGTACAAACCAATAAATTGTATATATATCACATTTTAAATATCTATTATTTTCCATTTTACTCGATCTCCTAAACGGTTAAAGATGGGACTTCGCGGTATTCACCAGTGGATTTAGCACCTCATTTTACATAAAATAAGTCCTATAAGTCTACTCTCAAGAGTTGATAAAGGTACAAATGAATAAAATGTTTATATATCACATTTTCAATTATCTATTATTCTCCATTTTACTCGATCTCCTAAACGGATAAAGGTAGGACATCGCGGTTTTCACCAGTGGATTTAGCACCTCATTTTACATAAAATAAGTCCTATAAGTCTACTCTCAAGAGTAGATAAAGGTACAAACCAATAAAATGTATATATATCACATTTTCAAATATCTATTATTCTCCATTTTACTCGATCTCCTAAACGGTTAAAGATAGAACATCGCGGTTTTTACCAGTGGATTTAGCACCTTATTTTACATATAATAAGTCCTATAAGTCTACTCTCAAGAGTTGATAAAGGTACAAACGGATAAAATGTTTATATATCACATTTTCACATATCTATTGTTCTCCATTTTACTCGATCTCCTAAACGGTTAAAGATAAGATTTCGCGGTTTTCACCAGTGGATTTAGCACTTCATTTTACATAAAATAAGTCCTATAAGTCTACTCTCAAGAGTAGATAAAGGTACAAACTAATAAAATGTATATATATCACATTTTCAAATATCTATTATTCTCCATTTTACTCGATCTCCTAAACGGTTAAAGATGTGACTTCACGGTTTCCACCAGTGGATTTAGCACCTCATTTTACATAAAATAAGTCCTATAAGTCTACTCTCAAAAGTTGATAAAGGTACAAACCAATAAAATGTATATATATCACATTTTAAATATCTATTATTTTCCATTTTACTCGATCTCCTAAACGGTTAAAGATGGGACTTCGCGGTATTCACCAGTGGATTTAGCACCTCATTTTACATAAAATAAGTCCTATAAGTCTACTCTCAAGAGATGATAAAGGTACAAACCAATAAATTGTATATATATCACATTTTAAATATCTATTATTTTCCATTTTACTCGATCTCCTAAACGGTTAAAGATGGGACTTCGCGGTATTCACCAGTGGATTTAGCACCTCATTTTACATAAAATAAGTCCTATAAGTCTACTCTCAAGAGTTGATAAAGGTACAAATGAATAAAATGTTTATATATCACATTTTCAATTATCTATTATTCTCCATTTTACTCGATCTCCTAAACGGATAAAGATAGGACATCGCGGTTTTCACCAGTGGATTTAGCACCTTTTTATACACAAAATAAGTCCTCTAAGTCTACTCTCAAGAGTTGATAAAGGTACAAACGAATAAAATGTTTATATATCACATTTTCAAATATCTATTATTCTCCATTTTACTCGATCTCCTAAACGGATAAACATAGGACATCGCGGTTTTTACCAGTGGATTTAGCACCTTATTTTACATATAATAAGTCCAATAGGTCTACTCTCAAGAGTTGATAAAGGTACAAACGAATAAAATGTTTATATATCACTTTTTCAAATATCTATTATTCTCCATTTTACACGATCTCCTAAACGGATAAAGATAGGACATCGCGGTTTTTACCAGTGGATTTAGCACCTTATTTTACATAAAATATGTCCTTTAAGTCTACTCTCAAGCGTTGATAAAGGTACAAACGAATAAAATGTTTATATATCACATTTTCAAATATCTATTATTCTCCATTTTACTCGATCTCCTAAACGGTTAAAGATAGGACATCGCGGTTTTCACCAGTGGATTTAGCACCTTATTTTACATAAAATAAGTCCTATAAGTCTAGTCTCAAGAGTTGATAAAGGTACAAACCAATAAAATGTATATATATCACATTTTCAAATATCTATTATTCTCCATTTTACACGATCTCCTAAACGGTTAAAGATAGGACATCGCGGTTTTCACCAGAGGATTTAGCATCTTATTTTACATAAAATATGTCCTATAAGTCTAGTCTCAAGAGTTGATAAAGGTACAAACCAATAAAATGTATATATATCACATTTTCAAATATCTATTATTCTCCAATTTACTCGATCTCCTAAACGGATAAAGATAGGACATCGCGGTTTTTACCAATGGATTTAGCACCTCATTTTACATAAAATAAGTCCTATAAGTCTACTCTCAAGAGTTGATAAAGGTACAAACCAATAAAATGTATAAATATCACATTTTCAAATATCTATTATTCTCCATTTTACTCGATCTCCTAAACGGTTAAAGATGGGACTTTGCGGTATTCACCAGTGGATTTAACACCTCATTTTACATAAAATAAGTCCTATAAGTCTACTCTCAAGAGTTGATAAAGGTACAAACCAATAAAATGTATATATATCACATTTTCAAATATCTGTTATTCTCCATTTTACTCGATCTCCTAAACGGTTAAAGATAGAACATCGCGGTTTTTACCAGTGGATTTAGCACCTTATTTTACATATAATAAGTCCTATAAGTCTACTCTCAAGAGTTGATAAAGGTACTAACGGAAAAAATGTTTATATATCACATTTTCAAATATCTATTGTTCTCCATTTTACTCGATCTCCTAAACGGTTAAAGATAAGACTTCGCGGTTTTCACCAGTGGATTTAGCACCTCATTTTACATAAAATAAGTCCTATAAGTCTACTCTCAAGAGTAGATAAAGGTACAAACCAATAAAATGTATATATATCACATTTTCAAATATCTATTATTCTCCATTTTACTCGATCTCCTAAACGGTTAAAGATGAGACTTCACGGTTTCCACCAGTGGATTTAGCACCTCATTTTACATAAAATAAGTCTACTCTCAAGAGTTGATAAAGGTACAAACCAATAAATTGTATATATATCACATTTTAAATATCTATTATTTTCCATTTTACTCGATCTCCTAAACGGTTAAAGATGGGACTTCGCGGTATTCACCAGTGGATTTAGCACCTCATTTTACATAAAATAAGTCCTATAAGTCTACTCTCAAGAGTTGATAAAGGTACAAACCAATAAATTGTATATATATCACATTTTAAATATCTATTATTTTCCATTTTACTCGATCTCCTAAACGGTTAAAGATGGGACTTCGCGGTATTCACCAGTGGATTTAGCACCTCATTTTACATAAAATAAGTCCTATAAGTCTACTCTCAAGAGTTGATAAAGGTACAAATGAATAAAATGTTTATATATCACATTTTCAATTATCTATTATTCTCCATTTTACTCGATCTCCTAAACGGATAAAGATAGGACATCGCGGTTTTCACCAGTGGATTTAGCACCTCATTTTACATAAAATAAGTCCTATAAGTCTACTCTCAAGAGTAGATAAAGGTACAAACCAATAAAATGTATATATATCACATTTTCAAATATCTATTATTCTCCATTTTACTCGATCTCCTAAACGGTTAAAGATAGAACATCGCGGTTTTTACCAGTGGATTTAGCACCTTATTTTACATATAATAAGTCCTATAAGTCTACTCTCAAAAGTTGATAAAGGTACAAACGGATAAAATGTTTATATATCACATTTTCAAATATCTATTGTTCTCCATTTTACTCGATCTCCTAAACGGTTAAAGATAAGACTTCGCGGTTTTCACCAGTGGATTTAGCACCTCATTTTACATAAAATAAGTCCTATAAGTCTACTCTCAAGAGTAGATAAAGGTACAAACCAATAAAATGTATATATATCACATTTTCAAATATCTATTATTCTCCATTTTACTCGATCTCCTAAACGGATAAAGATAGGACATCGCGGTTTTCACCAGTGGATTTAGCACCTTTTTATACACAAAATAAGTCCTCTAAGTCTACTCTCAAGAGTTGATAAAGGTACAAAAGAATAAAATGTATATATATCACATTTTAAATATCTATTATTTTCCATTTTACTCGATCTCCTAAACGGTTAAAGATGGGACTTCGCGGTATTCACCAGTGGATTTAGCACCTCATTTTACATAAAATAAGTCCTATAAGTCTACTCTCAAGAGTTGATAAAGGTACAAACCAATAAATTGTATATATATCACATTTTAAATATCTATTATTTTCCATTTTACTCGATCTCCTAAACGGTTAAAGATGGGACTTCGCGGTATTCACCAGTGGATTTAGCACCTTTTTATACACAAAATAAGTCCTCTAAGTCTACTCTCAAGAGTTGATAAAGGTACAAACGAATAAAATGTTTATATATCACATGTTCAAATATCTATTATTCTACATTTTACTCGATCTCCTAAACGGTTAAAGATAGGACATCGCGGTTTTCACCAGTGGATTTAGCACCTCATTTTACATAAAATAAGTCCTATAAGTCTACTCTTAAGAGTTGATAAAGGTACAAACGAATAAAATGTTTATATATAACATTTTCAAATATCTATTATTCTCCATTTTACTCGATCTCCAAAACGGTTAAAGATAGGACATCGCGGTTTTCACCAGAGGATTTAGCACCTCATTTTACATAAAATAGGTCCTATAAGTCTACCCTCAAGAGTTGATAAAGGTACAAACGAATAAAATTTTTAAATATCACATCTTCAAATATCTATTATTCTCCATTTTACTCGATCACCTAAACGGTTAAAGATAGGACATCGCGGTTTTCACCAGTGGATTTAGCACCTCATTTTACATAAAATAAGTCCTATAAGTCTACCCTCAAGAGTTGATAAAGGTACAAACGAATAAAATTTTTAAATATCACATCTTCAAATATCTATTATTCTCCATTTTACTCGATCACCTAAACGGTTAAAGATAGGACATCGCGGTTTTCACCAGTGGATTTAGCACCTCATTTTACATAAAATAAGTCCTATAAGTCTACTCTCAAGAGTTGATAAAGGTACAAACGAATAAAATGTTTATATATCATTTTTTCAAATATTCATTTGTCTCCATTTTACACGATCTCCTAAACGGTTAAAGATAGGACATCGCGGTTTTCACCAGTGGATTTAGCACCTCATTTTACATAAAATAAGTCCTATAAGTCTACTCTCAAGAGTTGATAAAGATACAAACGAATAAAATGTTTATATATCACATTATCAAATATCTATTATTCTCCATTTTATTCGATCTCCAAAACGGTTAAAGATAGGACATCGCGGTTTTCACCAGTGGATTTAGCACCTCATTTTACATAAAATAAGTCCTATAAGTCTCCTCTCAAGAGTTGATAAAGGTAAAAACGAATAAAATGTTTATATAGCACATTTTCAAATATCTATTTTTATCCATATAACTCGATCTCCTAAACGGTTCAAGATAGGACATCGCGGTTTTCACCAGTGGATTTAGCACCTCATTTTACATAAAATAGGTATTATAAGTCTACTCTCAAGAGTTGATAAAGGTACAAACGAATAAAATGTTTATATATCACATTTTCAAATATCTATTTTTCTCCATTTTACTCGATCTCCTAAACGGTTCAAGATAGGACATCGCGGTTTTTACCAGTGGATTTTGCACCTCATTTTACATAAAATAAGTCCTATAAGTCTACTCTTAAGAGTTGATAAAGGTACAAACGAATAAAATGTTTATATATCACATTTTCAAATATCTATTATTCTCCATTTTACTTGATCTCCTAAACGGTTAAAGATAGGACATCGCGGTTTTCACCAGAGGATTTAGCACCTTATTTTACATAAAATAGGTCCTATAAGTCTACTCTCAAGAGTCGATAAAGGTACAAACGAATAAAATGTTTATATATCACATTTTCAATTATCTATTTTTCTCCATTTTACTCGATCTCCTAAACGGTTCAAGATAGGACATCGCGGTTTTCACCAGTGGATTTAGCACCTCATTTTACATAAAAAAAGTCCTATAAGTCTACCCTCAAGAGTTGATAAAGATACAAACGAATAAAATGTTTATATATCACATTTTCAAATATCTATTATTCTCCATTTTACTCGATCTCCTAAACGGTTAAAGATATCACATCGCGGTTTTCACCAGTGGATTTAGCACCTCATTTTACATAAAATAGGTCCTATAAGTCTTCTCTCAAGAGTTGATAAAAGTAAAAACGAATAAAATGTTTATATATCACATTATCAAATATCTATTATTCTCCATTTTACTCGATCTCCAAAACGGTTAAAGATAGGACATCGCGGTTTTCACCAGTGGATTTAGCACCTCATTTTACATAAAATAGGTCCTATAAGTCTACTCTTAAGAGTTGATAAAGGTACAAACGAATAAAATGTTTATATATCACATTTTCAAATATCTATTATTCTCCATTTTACTCGATCTCCTAAACGGTTAAAAATAGGACATAGCGGTTTTCACTAGTGGATTTAGCACCTCATTTTACATAAAATAAGTCCTATAAGTCTACTCTTAAGAGTTCATAAAGGTACAAACGAATAAAATTTTTAAATATCACATTTTCAAATATCTATTATTCTCCATTTTACTCGTTCTCCTAAACGGTTAAAGATAGGACATCGCGGTTATCACCAGTGGATTTAGCACCTCATTTTATATAAAATAGGTCCTATAAGTCTACCCTCAAGAGTTGATCAAGGTACAAACGAATAACATATTTATATATCACATTTTCAAATATCTATTATTCTCCATTTTACTCGATCTCCTAAACGGTTAAAAATAGGACATCGCGGATTTCACCAGTGGATTTAGCACCTCATTTTACATAAAATAAGTCCTATAAGTCTACTCTTAAGAGTTCATAAAGGTACAAACGAATAAAATTTTTAAATATAACATTTTCAAATATCTATTATTCTCCATTTTACTCGTTCTCCTAAACGGTTAAAGATAGGACATCGCGGTTTTTACCAGCGGATTTAGCACCTCATTTTACATAAAATAAGTCCTATAAGTCTACCCTCAAGAGTTGATCAAGGTACAAACGAATAAAATGTTTATATATCACATATTCAAATATCTATTATTCTCCATTTTACTCCATCTCCTAAACGGTTAAAGATAGGACATCGCGGTTTACACCAGTGGATTTAGCACCTCATTTTACATAAAATAAGTCCTATAAGTCTACTCTCAAGAGTTGATAAAGGTACAAACGAATAAAATTTTTATATATCACATTTTCAAATATCTATTATTCTCAATTTTACTCGATCTCCTAAACGGTTAAAGATAGGACATCGCGGTTTTCACCAGTAAATTTAGCACCTCATTTTACATAAAATAGGTCCTATAAGTCTACTCTCAAGAGTTGATAAAGGTACAAACGAATAAAATGTTTATATATCACATTTTCAAATATCTATTTTTCTCCATTTTACTCGATCTCCTAATCGGTTCAAGATAGGACATCGCGGTTTTCACCAGTGGATTTAGCACCTCATTTTACAGAAAATAAGTCCTATAAGTCTACTCTTAAGAGTTGATAAAGGTACAAACGAATAAAATGTTTATATATCACATATTCAAATATCTATTATTCTCCATTTTACTCGATCTCCTAAACGGTTAAAAATAGGACATTGCGGTTTTCACAAATGGATTTAGCACATCATTTTACATAAAACAGGTCCTATAAGTCTACTCTCAAGAGTTGATAAAGGTACAAACGAATAAAATGTTTATATATCACATATTCAAATATCTATTATTCTCCATTTTACTCGATCTCCTAAACGGTTAAAAATAGGACATTGCGGTTTTCACCAGAGGATTTAGCACCTCATTTTACATAAAATAGGTCCTATAAGTCTACTCTTAAGAGTTGATAAAGGTACAAACGAATAAAATGTTTATATATCACATTTTCAAATATCTATTATTCTCCATTTTACTCGATCTCCTAAACGGTTAAAGATATCACATCGCGGTTTTCACCAGTGGATTTAGCACTATATTTTACATAAAATAAGTCCTATAAGTCTACTCTCAAGAGTTGATAAAGGTACAAACAAATAAAATGTTTATATATCACATTTTCAAATATCTATTATTCTCCATTTTACTCGATCTCCTAAGCGGTTCAAGATAGGACATCGCGGTTTTCACCAGTGGATTTAGCACCTCATTTTACATAAAATAAGTCCTATAAGTCTACTCTTAAGAGTTGATAAAGGTACAAACGGATAAAATTTTTATATATCACATTTTCAAATATCTATTGTTCTCAATTTTACTTGATCTATTAAACGGTTTAAGATAGGACATCGCGGTTTTTATTAGAGGATTTAGCACCTCATTTTACATAAAATAAGTTTTATAAGTCTACTCTCAAGAGTTGATAAAGGTACAAACGAATAAAATGTTTATATATCACATTTTCAAATATCTATTATTCTCTATTTTACTCGATCTCCTAGACGGTGATAGATAGGACATCGCGGTTTTCACCAGTGGATTTAGCACCTCATTTTACATAAAATATGTCCTATAAGTCTACTCTCAAGGGTTGATAAAGGTACAAACGAATAAAATGTTTATATATCACATTTTCAAATATCTATTATTCTCCATTTTACTCAATCTCCTAAACGGTTAAAGATAGGACATCGCGGTTTTCACCAGTGGATTTAGCACCTTATTTTACATGAAATAAGTCCTATAAGTCTACTCTCAAGAGTTGATAAAGGAACAAACAAATAAAATGTTTATATATCACATTTTCAAATATCTATTATTCTGCATTTTACTCGATCTCCTAAACGGTTAAAGATAGGACATCGCGGTTTTCACCAGTGGATTTAGCACCTCATTTTACATAAAATATGTCCTATAAGTCTACTCTCAAGGGTTGATAAAGGTACAAACGAATAAAATGTTTATATATCACATTTTCAAATATCTATTATTCTCCATTTTACTCAATCTCCTAAACGGTTAAAGATAGGACATCGCGGTTTTCACCAGTGGATTTAGCACCTTATTTTACATAAAATAAGTCCTATAAGTCTACTCTCAAGAGTTGATAAAGGAACAAACAAATAAAATGTTTATATATCACATTTTCAAATATCTATTATTCTGCATTTTACTCGATCTCCTAAACGGTTAAAGATAGAACATCGCGGTTTTAACCAGTGGATTTAGCACCTCATTTTACATAAAATAAGTCCTATAAGTCTACTCTCAAGAGTTGATAAAGGTACAAACGAATAAAATTTTTATATATCACATTTTCAAATATCTATTATTCTCCATTTTACTCGATCTCCTAAACGGTTAAAGATATCACATCGCGGTTTTCACCAGTGGATTTAGCACCTCATTTTACATAAAATAAGTCCTATAAGTCTACTCTCAAGAGTTGATAAAGGTACAAACGAATAAAGTGTTTATATATCACATTTTCAGATATCTATTATTCTCCATTTTTCTCGATCTCCTAAACGGTTAAAGATAGGACATCGCGGTTTTCTCCAGAGGATTTAGTACCTCATTTTACATAAAATAAGAACTATAAGTCTACTCTCAAGAGTTGATAAATGTAAAAACGAATAAAATGTTTATATATCACATTTTCAAATATCTATTATTCTCCATTTTACTCGATTTCCTAAGCGGTTCAAGATAGGACATCGCGGTTTTCACCAGTGGATTTAGCACCTCATTTTACATAAAATATGTCCTATAAGTCTTCTCTCAAGGGTTGATAAAGGTACAAACGAATAAAATTTTTATATATCACATTTTCAAATATCTATTATTCTCCATTTTACTCAATCTCCTAAACGGTTAAAGATAGGACATCGCGGTTTACACCAGTGGATTTAGCACCTCATTTTACATAAAATAAGTCCTATAAGTCTACTCTCAAGAGTTGATAAAGGTACAAACGAATAAAATTTTTATATATCACATTTTCAAATATCTATTATTCTCAATTTTACTCGATCTCCTAAACGGTTAAAGATAGGACATCGCGGGATTTAGCACCTTATTTTACATAAAACAGGTCCTATAAGTCTACTCTCAAGAGTTGATAAAGGTACAAACAAATAAAATGTTTATATATCACATTTTCAAATATCTATTATTCTCCATTTTACTCGATCTCCTAAGCGGTTCAAGATAGGACATCGCGGTTTTCACCAGTGGATTTAGCACCTCATTTTACATAAAATAAGTCCTATAAGTCTTCTCTCAAGGGTTGATAAAGGTACAAACGAATAAAATGTTTATATATCACATTTTCAAATATCTATTATTCTCCATTTTACTTCATCTCCTAAACGGTTAAAGATAGGACATCGCGGTTTACACCAGTGGATTTAGCACCTCATTTTACATAAAATAAGTCCTATAAGTCTACTCTCAAGAGTTGATAAAGGTACAAACGAATAAAATTTTTATATATCACATTTTCAAATATCTATTATTCTCAATTTTACTCGATCTCCTAAACGGTTAAAGATAGGACATCGCGGTTTTCACCAGTAAATTTAGCACCTCATTTTACCTAAAATAGGTCCTATAAGTCTACTCTCAAGAGTTGATAAAGGTACAAACGAATAAAATGTTTATATATCACATTTTCAAATATCTATTTTTCTCCATTTTACTCGATCTCCTAAACGGTTCAAGATAGGACATCGCGGTTTTCACCAGTGGATTTAGCACCTCATTTTACAGAAAATAAGTCCTATAAGTCTACTCTTAAGAGTTGATAAAGGTACAAACGAATAAAATGTTTATATATCACATATTCAAATATCTATTATTCTCCATTTTACTCGATCTCCTAAACGGTTAAAGATATCACATCGCGGTTTTCACCAGAGGATTTAGCACCTCATTTTACATAAAATAACTTTTATAATTCTACTCTCAAGAGTAGATAATGGTACAAACGAATAAAATGTTTATATATCACATTTTCAAATATCTGTTATTATTAATTTTACTCGATCTCTTAAACGGTTAGAGATAGGACATCGCGGTTTTTACCAGTGGATTTAGCACCTTATTTTACATAAAATAAGTCCTATAAGTCTACTCTCAAGAGTTGATAAAGGTACAAACGAATAAAGTGTTTATATATCACATTTTCAGATATCTATTATTATCCATTTTACTCGATCTCATAAACAATTAGAAAGAGGACATCGCGGTTTTCACCAGTGGATTTAGCACTATATTTTACATAAAATAAGTCCTATAAGTCTACTCTCAAGAGTTGATAAAGGTACAAACAAATAAAATGTTTATATATCACATTTTCAAATATCTATTATTCTCCATTTTACTCGATCTCCTAAGCGGTTCAAGATAGGACATCGCGGTTTTCACCAGTGGATTTAGCACCTCATTTTACATAAAATAAGTCCTATAAGTCTACTCTTAAGAGTTGATAAAGGTACAAACGGATAAAATTTTTATATATCACATTTTCAAATATCTATTGTTCTCAATTTTACTTGATCTCCTAAACGGTTTAAGATAGGACATCGCGGTTTTTATTAGAGGATTTAGCACCTCATTTTACATAAAATAAGTTTTATAAGTCTACTCTCAAGAGTTGATAAAGGTACAAACGAATAAAATGTTTATATATCACATTTTCAAATATCTATTATTCTCTATTTTACTCGATCTCCTAGACGGTGATAGATAGGACATCGCGGTTTTCACCAGTGGATTTAGCACCTCATTTTACATAAAATATGTCCTATAAGTCTACTCTCAAGGGTTGATAAAGGTACAAACGAATAAAATGTTTATATATCACATTTTCAAATATCTATTATTCTCCATTTTACTCAATCTCCTAAACGGTTAAAGATAGGACATCGCGGTTTTCACCAGTGGATTTAGCACCTCATTTTACATAAAATAAGTCCTATAAGTCTACTCTCAAGAGTTGATAAAGGTACAAACGAATAAAATGTTTATATATCACATTTTCAAATATCTATTATTCTGCATTTTACTCGATCTCCTAAACGGTTAAAGATAGGACATCGCGGTTTTAACCAGTGGATTTAGCACCTCATTTTACATAAAATAAGTCCTATAAGTCTACTCTCAAGAGTTGATAAAGGAACAAACAAATAAAATGTTTATATATCACATTTTCAAATATCTATTATTCTGCATTTTACTCGATCTCCTAAACGGTTAAAGATAGGACATCGCGGTTTTAACCAGTGGATTTAGCACCTCATTTTACATAAAATAAGTCCTATAAGTCTTCTCTCAAGGGTTGATAAAGGTACAAACGAATAAAATGTTTATATATCACATTTTCAAATATCTATTATTCTCCATTTTACTCCATCTCCTAAACGGTTAAAGATAGGACATCGCGGTTTACACCAGTGGATTTAGCACCTCATTTTACATAAAATAAGTCCTATAAGTCTACTCTCAAGAGTTGATAAAGGTACAAACGAATAAAATTTTTATATATCACATTTTCAAATATCTATTATTCTCAATTTTACTCGATCTCCTAAACGGTTAAAGATAGGACATCGCGGTTTTCACCAGTAAATTTAGCACCTCATTTTACATAAAATAGGTCCTATAAGTCTACTCTCAAGAGTTGATAAAGGTACAAACGAATAAAATGTTTATATATCACATTTTCAAATATCTATTTTTCTCCATTTTACTCGATCTCCTAATCGGTTCAAGATAGGACATCGCGGTTTTCACCAGTGGATTTAGCACCTCATTTTACAGAAAATAAGTCCTATAAGTCTACTCTTAAGAGTTGATAAAGGTACAAACGAATAAAATGTTTATATATCACATATTCAAATATCTATTATTCTCCATTTTACTCGATCTCCTAAACGGTTAAAAATAGGACATTGCGGTTTTCACCAGTGGATTTAGCACCTCATTTTACATAAAACAGGTCCTATAAGTCTACTCTCAAGAGTTGATAAAGGTACAAACGAATAAAATGTTTATATATCACATATTCAGATATCTATTATTCTCCATTTTACTCGATCTCCTAAACGGTTAAAGAGAGGACATCGCGGTTTTCACCAGTGGATTTAGCACTATATTTTACATAAAATAAGTCCTATAAGTCTACTCTCAAGAGCTGATAAAGGTACAAACAAATAAAATGTTTATATATCACATTTTCAAATATCTATTATTCTCCATTTTACTCGATCTCCTAAGCGGTTCAAGATAGGACATCGCGGTTTTCACCAGTGGATTTAGCACCTCATTTTACATAAAATAAGTCCTATAAGTCTTCTCTCAAGGGTTGATAAAGGTACAAACGAATAAAATGTTTATATATCACATTTTCAAATATCTATTATTCTCCATTTTACTTCATCTCCTAAACGGTTAAAGATAGGACATCGCGGTTTACACCAGTGAATTTAGCACCTCATTTTACATAAAATAAGTCCTATAAGTCTACTCTCAAGAGTTGATAAAGGTACAAACGAATAAAATTTTTATATATCACATTTTCAAATATCTATTATTCTCAATTTTACTCGATCTCCTAAACGGTTAAAGATAGGACATCGCGGTTTTCACCAGTAAATTTAGCACCTCATTTTACATAAAATAGGTCCTATAAGTCTACTCTCAAGAGTTGATAAAGGTACAAACGAATAAAATGTTTATATATCACATTTTCAAATATCTATTTTTCTCCATTTTACTCGATCTCCTAAACGGTTCAAGATAGGACATCGCGGTTTTCACCAGTGGATTTAGCACCTCATTTTACAGAAAATAAGTCCTATAAGTCTACTCTTAAGAGTTGATAAAGGTACAAACGAATAAAATGTTTATATATCACATATTCAAATATCTATTATTCTCCATTTTACTCGATCTCCTAAACGGTTAAAGATATCACATCGCGGTTTTCACCAGAGGATTTAGCACCTCATTTTACATAAAATAACTTTTATAATTCTACTCTCAAGAGTAGATAATGGTACAAACGAATAAAATGTTTATATATCACATTTTCAAATATCTGTTATTATTAATTTTACTCGATCTCTTAAACGGTTAGAGATAGGACATCGCGGTTTTTACCAGTGGATTTAGCACCTTAGGGATGCACCAGTGGATTTACATAAAATAAGTCCTATAAGTCTACTCTCAAGAGTTGATAAAGGTACAAACGAATAAAGTGTTTATATATCACATTTTCAGATATCTATTATTATCCATTTTACTCGATCTCATAAACAATTAGAAAGAGGACATCGCGGTTTTCACCAGTGGATTTAGCACTATATTTTACATAAAATAAGTCCTATAAGTCTACTCTCAAGAGTTGATAAAGGTACAAACAAATAAAATGTTTATATATCACATTTTCAAATATCTATTATTCTCCATTTTACTCGATCTCCTAAGCGGTTCAAGATAGGACATCGCGGTTTTCACCAGTGGATTTAGCACCTCATTTTACATAAAATAAGTCCTATAAGTCTACTCTTAAGAGTTGATAAAGGTACAAACGGATAAAATTTTTATATATCACATTTTCAAATATCTATTGTTCTCAATTTTACTTGATCTCCTAAACGGTTTAAGATAGGACATCGCGGTTTTTATTAGAGGATTTAGCACCTCATTTTACATAAAATAAGTTTTATAAGTCTACTCTCAAGAGTTGATAAAGGTACAAACGAATAAAATGTTTATATATCACATTTTCAAATATCTATTATTCTCTATTTTACTCGATCTCCTAGACGGTGATAGATAGGACATCGCGGTTTTCACCAGTGGATTTAGCACCTCATTTTACATAAAATATGTCCTATAAGTCTACTCTCAAGGGTTGATAAAGGTACAAACGAATAAAATGTTTATATATCACATTTTCAAATATCTATTATTCTCCATTTTACTCAATCTCCTAAACGGTTAAAGATAGGACATCGCGGTTTTCACCAGTGGATTTAGCACCTTATTTTACATAAAATAGGTCCTATAAGTCTACTCTCAAGAGTTGATAAAGGTACAAACGAATAAAATGTTTATATATCACATTTTCAAATATCTATTTTTCTCCATTTTACTCGATCTCCTAATCGGTTCAAGATAGGACATCGCGGTTTTCACCAGTGGATTTAGCACCTCATTTTACAGAAAATAAGTCCTATAAGTCTACTCTTAAGAGTTGATAAAGGTACAAACGAATAAAATGTTTATATATCACATATTCAAATATCTATTATTCTCCATTTTACTCGATCTCCTAAACGGTTAAAAATAGGACATTGCGGTTTTCACCAGTGGATTTAGCACCTCATTTTACATAAAACAGGTCCTATAAGTCTACTCTCAAGAGTTGATAAAGGTACAAACGAATAAAATGTTTATATATCACATATTCAAATATCTATTATTCTCCATTTTACTCGATCTCCTAAACGGTTAAAAATAGGACATTGCGGTTTTCACCAGAGGATTTAGCACCTCATTTTACATAAAATAGGTCCTATAAGTCTACTCTTAAGAGTTGATAAAGGTACAAACGAATAAAATGTTTATATATCACATTTTCAAATATCTATTATTCTCCATTTTACTCGATCTCCTAAACGGTTAAAGATATCACATCGCGGTTTTCACCAGTGGATTTAGCACTATATTTTACATAAAATAAGTCCTATAAGTCTACTCTCAAGAGTTGATAAAGGTACAAACAAATAAAATGTTTATATATCACATTTTCAAATATCTATTATTCTCCATTTTACTCGATCTCCTAAGCGGTTCAAGATAGGACATCGCGGTTTTCACCAGTGGATTTAGCACCTCATTTTACATAAATTAAGTCCTATAAGTCTACTCTTAAGAGTTGATAAAGGTACAAACGGATAAAATTTTTATATATCACATTTTCAAATATCTATTGTTCTCAATTTTACTTGATCTATTAAACGGTTTAAGATAGGACATCGCGGTTTTTATTAGAGGATTTAGCACCTCATTTTACATAAAATAAGTTTTATAAGTCTACTCTCAAGAGTTGATAAAGGTACAAACGAATAAAATGTTTATATATCACATTTTCAAATATCTATTATTCTCCATTTTACTCGATCTCCTAAACGGTTAAAGATATCACATCGCGGTTTTCACCAGTGGATTTAGCACCATATTTTACATAAAACAGGTCCTATAAGTCTACTCTCAAGAGTTGATAAAGGTACAAACGAATAAAATGTTTATGTATCACATTTTCAAATATCTATTATTCTCCATTTTACTCGATCTCCTAAACGGTTAAAGATATCACATCGCGGTTTTCACAAGTGGATTAAGCACCTCATTTTACATAAAATAGGTCCTATAAGTCTACTCTCAAGGGTTGATAAAGGTAAAAACGAATAAAATGTTTATATATCACATTTTCAAATATCTATTATTCTCCATTTTACTCGATCTCCTAAACGGTTAAAGATATCACATCGCGGTTTTCACCAGTGGATTTAGCACCTCATTTTACATAAAATAACTTTTATAATTCTACTCTCAAGAGTAGATAATGGTACAAACGAATAAAATGTTTATATATCACATTTTCAGATATCTATTATTCTCCATTTTACTCGATCTCCTAAACGGTTAAAGATAGGACATCGCGGTTTTCACCAGTGGATTTAGCACCTCATTTTACATAAAATAAGTCCTATAAGTCTACTCTCAAGAGTTGATAAAGGTACAAACGAATAAAGTGTTTATATATCACATTTTCAGATATCTATTATTCTCCATTTTACTCGATCTCCTAAACGGTTAAAGATAGGACATCGCGGTTTTCACCAGTGGATTTAGCACCTCATTTTACATAAAATAAGTCCTATAAGTCTACTCTCAAGAGTTGATAAAGGTACAAACGAATAAAGTGTTTATATATCACATTTTCAGATATCTATTATTCTCCATTTTTCTCGATCTCCTAAACGGTTAAAGATAGGACATCGCGGTTTTCTCCAGAGGATTTAGTACCTCATTTTACATAAAATAAGAACTATAAGTCTACTCTCAAGAGTTGATAAATGTAAAAACGAATAAAATGTTTATATATCACATTTTCAAATATCTATTATTCTCCATTTTACTCGATCTCCTAAGCGGTTCAAGATAGGACATCGCGGTTTTCACCAGTGGATTTAGCACCTCATTTTACATAAAATAAGTCCTATAAGTCTTCTCTCAAGGGTTGATAAAGGTACAAACGAATAAAATGTTTATATATCACATTTTCAAATATCTATTATTCTCCATTTTACTTCATCTCCTAAACGGTTAAAGATAGGACATCGCGGTTTACACCAGTGGATTTAGCACCTCATTTTACATAAAATAAGTCCTATAAGTCTACTCTCAAGAGTTGATAAAGGTACAAACGAATAAAATTTTTATATATCACATTTTCAAATATCTATTATTCTCAATTTTACTCGATCTCCTAAACGGTTAAAGATAGGACATCGCGGTTTTCACCAGTAAATTTAGCACCTCATTTTACATAAAATAGGTCCTATAAGTCTACTCTCAAGAGTTGATAAAGGTACAAACGAATAAAATGTTTATATATCACATTTTCAAATATCTATTGTTCTCCATTTTACTCGATCTCCTAAACGGTTAAAGATATCACATCGCGGTTTTCACCAGTGGATTTAGCACCTCATTTTACAGAAAATAAGTCCTATAAGTCTACTCTTAAGAGTTGATAAAGGTACAAACGAATAAAATGTTTATATATCACATATTCAAATATCTATTATTCTCCATTTTACTCGATCTCCTAAACGGTTAAAAATAGGACATTGCGGTTTTCACCAGTGGATTTAGCACCTCATTTTACATAAAATAGGTCCTATAAGTCTACTCTTAAGAGTTGATAAAGGTACAAACGAATAAAATGTTTATATATCACATTTTCAAATATCTATTATTCTCCATTTTACTCGATCTCCTAAACGGTTAAAGATATCACATCGCGGTTTTCACCAGTGGATTTAGCACCTCATTTTACATAAAACAGGTCCTATAAGTCTACTCTCAAGAGTTGATAAAGGTACAAACGAATAAAGTGTTTATATATCACATTTTCAGATATCTATTATTATCCATTTTACTCGATCTCCTAAACGGTTAAAGAGAGGACATCGCGGTTTTCACCAGTGGATTTAGCACTATATTTTACATAAAATAAGTCCTATAAGTCTACTCTCAAGGGTTGATAAAGGTACAAACAAATAAAATGTTTATATATCACATTTTCAAATATCTATTATTCTCCATTTTACTCAATCTCCTAAACGGTTAAAGATAGGACATCGCGGTTTTAACCAGTGGATTTAGCACCTCATTTTACATAAAATAAGTCCTATAAGTCTACTCTCAAGAGTTGATAAAGGAACAAACAAATAAAATGTTTATATATCACATTTTCAGATATCTATTATTATCCATTTTACTCGATCTCCTAAACGGTTAAAGAGAGGACATCGCGGTTTTCACAAGTGGATTAAGCACCTCATTTTACATAAAATAGGTCCTATAAGTCTACTCTCAAGGGTTGATAAAGGTAAAAACGAATAAAATGTTTATATATCACATTTTCAAATATCTATTATTCTCCATTTTACTCGATCTCCTAAACGGTTAAAGATATCACATCGCGGTTTTCACCAGAGGATTTAGCACCTCATTTTACATAAAATAACTTTTATAATTCTACTCTCAAGAGTAGATAATGGTACAAACGAGTAAAATGTTTATATATCACATTTTCAAATATCTGTTATTATTAATTTTACTCGATCTCTTAAACGGTTAGAGATAGGACATCGCGGTTTTTACCAGTGGATTTAGCACCTTATTTTACATAAAATAAGTCCTATAAGTCTACTCTCAAGAGTTGATAAAGGTACAAACGAATAAAGTGTTTATATATCACATTTTCAGATATCTATTATTATCCATTTTACTCGATCTCCTAAACGGTTAAAGAGAGGACATCGCGGTTTTCACCAGTGGATTTAGCACTATATTTTACATAAAATAAGTCCTATAAGTCTACTCTCAAGAGTTGATAAAGGTACAAACAAATAAAATGTTTATATATCACATTTTCAAATATCTATTATTCTCCATTTTACTCGATCTCCTAAACGGTTAAAGATATCACATCGCGGTTTTCACCAGAGGATTTAGCACCTCATTTTACATAAAATAACTTTTATAATTCTACTCTCAAGAGTAGATAATGGTACAAACGAATAAAATGTTTATATATCACATTTTCAAATATCTGTTATTATTAATTTTACTCGATCTCTTAAACGGTTAGAGATAGGACATCGCGGTTTTTACCAGTGGATTTAGCACCTTATTTTACATAAAATAAGTCCTATAAGTCTACTCTCAAGAGTTGATAAAGGTACAAACAAATAAAATGTTTATATATCACATTTTCAAATATCTATTATTCTCCATTTTACTCGATCTCCTAAGCGGTTCAAGATAGGACATCGCGGTTTTCACCAGTGGATTTAGCACCTCATTTTACATAAAATAAGTCCTATAAGTCTACTCTTAAGAGTTGATAAAGGTACAAACGGATAAAATTTTTATATATCACATTTTCAAATATCTATTGTTCTCAATTTTACTTGATCTCCTAAACGGTTTAAGATAGGACATCGCGGTTTTTATTAGAGGATTTAGCACCTCATTTTACATAAAATAAGTTTTATAAGTCTACTCTCAAGAGTTGATAAAGGTACAAACGAATAAAATGTTTATATATCACATTTTCAAATATCTATTATTCTCTATTTTACTCGATCTCCTAGACGGTGATAGATAGGACATCGCGGTTTTCACCAGTGGATTTAGCACCTTATTTTACATAAAATAAGTCCTATAAGTCTACTCTCAAGAGTTGATAAAGGAACAAACAAATAAAATGTTTATATATCACATTTTCAAATATCTATTATTCTGCATTTTACTCGATCTCCTAAACGGTTAAAGATAGGACATCGCGGTTTTAACCAGTGGATTTAGCACCTCATTTTACATAAAATAAGTCTTATAAGTCTTCTCTCAAGGGTTGATAAAGGTACAAACGAATAAAATGTTTATATATCACATTTTCAAATATCTATTATTCTCCATTTTACTCCATCTCCTAAACGGTTAAAGATAGGACATCGCGGTTTACACCAGTGGATTTAGCACCTCATTTTACATAAAATAAGTCCTATAAGTCTACTCTCAAGAGTTGATAAAGGTACAAACGAATAAAATTTTTATATATCACATTTTCAAATATCTATTATTCTCAATTTTACTCGATCTCCTAAACGGTTAAAGATAGGACATCGCGGTTTTCACCAGTAAATTTAGCACCTCATTTTACATAAAATAGGTCCTATAAGTCTACTCTCAAGAGTTGATAAAGGTACAAACGAATAAAATGTTTATATATCACATTTTCAAATATCTATTTTTCTCCATTTTACTCGATCTCCTAAACGGTTCAAGATAGGACATCGCGGTTTTCACCAGTGGATTTAGCACCTCATTTTACAGAAAATAAGTCCTATAAGTCTACTCTTAAGAGTTGATAAAGGTACAAACGAATAAAATGTTTATATATCACATATTCAAATATCTATTATTCTCCATTTTACTCGATCTCCTAAACGGTTAAAAATAGGACATTGCGGTTTTCACCAGTGGATTTAGCACCTCATTTTACATAAAATAGGTCCTATAAGTCTACTCTTAAGAGTTGATAAAGGTACAAACGAATAAAATGTTTATATATCACATTTTCAAATATCTATTATTCTCCATTTTACTCGATCTCCTAAACGGTTAAAGATATCACATCGCGGTTTTCACCAGTGGATTTAGCACCTCATTTTACATAAAACAGGTCCTATAAGTCTACTCTCAAGAGTTGATAAAGGTACAAACGAATAAAATGTTTATGTATCACATTTTCAAATATCTATTATTTTCCATTTTACTCGATCTCCTAAACGGTTAAAGATATCACATCGCGGTTTTCACAAGTGGATTAAGCACCTCATTTTACATAAAATAGGTCCTATAAGTCTACTCTCAAGGGTTGATAAAGGTAAAAACGAATAAAATGTTTATATATCACATTTTCAAATATCTATTATTCTCCATTTTACTCGATCTCCTAAACGGTTAAAGAGAGGACATCGCGGTTTTCACCAGTGGATTTAGCACTATATTTTACATAAAATAAGTTCTATAAGTCTACTCTCAAGAGTTGATAAAGGTACAAACAAATAAAATGTTTATATATAACATTTTCAAATATCTATTATTCTCCATTTTACTCGATCTCCTAAGCGGTTCAAGATAGGACATCGCGGTTTTCACCAGTGGATTTAGCACCTCATTTTACATAAAATAAGTCCTATAAGTCTAGTCTTAAAAGTTGATAAAGGTACAAACGAATAAAATGTTTATATATCACATTTTCAAATATCTATTATTCTCCATTTTACTCGATCTCCTAAACGGTTAAAGATAGGACATCGCGGTTTTCACCAGTGGATTTAGCACCTTATTTTACATAAAATAAGTCCTATAAGTCTACTCTCAAGAGTTGATAAAGGAACAAACAAATAAAATGTTTATATATCACATTTTCAAATATCTATTATTCTGCATTTTACTCGATCTCCTAAACGGTTAAAGATAGGACATCGCGGTTTTCACCAGTAAATTTAGCACCTCATTTTACATAAAATAGGTCCTATAAGTCTACTCTCAAGAGTTGATAAAGGTACAAACGAATAAAATGTTTATATATCACATTTTCAAATATCTATTTTTCTCCATTTTACTCGATCTCCTAAACGGTTCAAGATAGGACATCGCGGTTTCCACCAGTGGATTTAGCACCTCATTTTACAGAAAATAAGTCCTATAAGTCTACTCTTAAGAGTTGATAAAGGTACAAACGAATAAAATGTTTATATATCACATATTCAAATATCTATTATTCTCCATTTTACTCGATCTCCTAAACGGTTAAAAATAGGACATTGCGGTTTTCACCAGTGGATTTAGCACCTCATTTTACATAAAATAATTCCTATAAGTCTACTCTTAAGAGTTGATAAAGGTACAAACGAATAAAATGTTTATATATCACATTTTCAAATATCTATTATTCTCCATTTTACTCGATCTCCTAAACGGTTAAAGATATCACATCGCGGTTTTCACCAGTGGATTTAGCACCTCATTTTACAAAAAATATGTCCTATAAGTCTACTCTCAAGGGTTGATAAAGGTACAAACGAATAAAATGTTTATATATCACATTTTCAAATATCTATTATTCTCCATTTTACTCAATCTCCTAAACGGTTAAAGATAGGACATCGCGGTTTTCACCAGTGGATTTAGCACCTTATTTTACATAAAATAAGTCCTATAAGTCTACTCTCAAGAGTTGATAAAGGAACAAACAAATAAAATGTTTATATATCACATTTTCAAATATCTATTATTCTGCATTTTACTCGATCTCCTAAACGGTTAAAGATAGGACATCGCGGTTTTAACCAGTGGATTTAGCACCTCATTTTACATAAAATAAGTCCTATAAGTCTTCTCTCGAGGGTTGATAAAGGTACAAACGAATAAAATGTTTATATATCACATTTTCAAATATCTATTATTCTCCATTTTACTCCATCTCCTAAACGGTTAAAGATAGGACATCGCGGTTTACACCAGTGGATTTAGCACCTCATTTTACATAAAATAAGTCCTATAAGTCTACTCTCAAGAGTTGATAAAGGTACAAACGAATAAAATTTGTATATATCACATTTTCAAATATCTATTATTCTCAATTTTACTCGATCTCCTAAACGGTTAAAGATAGGACATCGCGGTTTTCACCAGTAAATTTAGCACCTCATTTTACATAAAATAGGTCCTATAAGTCTACTCTCAAGAGTTGATAAAGGTACAAACGAATAAAATGTTTATATATCACATTTTCAAATATCTATTTTTCTCCATTTTACTCGATCTCCTAAACGGTTCAAGATAGGACATCGCGGTTTCCACCAGTGGATTTAGCACCTCATTTTACAGAAAATAAGTCCTATAAGTCTACTCTTAAGAGTTGATAAAGGTACAAACGAATAAAATGTTTATATATCACATATTCAAATATCTATTATTCTCCATTTTACTCGATCTCCTAAACGGTTAAAAATAGGACATTGCGGTTTTCACCAGTGGATTTAGCACCTCATTTTACATAAAATAATTCCTATAAGTCTACCCTTAAGAGTTGATAAAGGTACAAACGAATAAAATGTTTATATATCACATTTTCAAATATCTATTATTCTCCATTTTACTCGATCTCCTAAACGGTTAAAGATATCACATCGCGGTTTTCACAAGTGGATTAAGCACCTCATTTTACATAAAATAGGTCCTATAAGTCTACTCTCAAGGGTTGATAAAGGTAAAAACGAATAAAATGTTTATATATCACATTTTCAAATATCTATTATTCTCCATTTTACTCGATCTCCTAAACGGTTAAAGAGAGGACATCGCGGTTTTCACCAGTGGATTTAGCACTATATTTTACATAAAATAAGTTCTATAAGTCTACTCTCAAGAGTTGATAAAGGTACAAACAAATAAAATGTTTATATATAACATTTTCAAATATCTATTATTCTCCATTTTACTCGATCTCCTAAGCGGTTCAAGATAGGACATCGCGGTTTTCACCAGTGAATTTAGCACCTTATTTTACATAAAATAAGTCCTATAAGTCTACTCTCAAGAGTTGATAAAGGTACAAACAAATAAAATGTTTATATATAACATTTTCAAATATCTATTATTCTCCATTTTACTCGATCTCCTAAACGGTTAAAGAGAGGACATCGCGGTTTTCACCAGTGGATTTAGCACTATATTTTACATAAAATAAGTTCTATAAGTCTACTCTCAAGAGTTGATAAAGGTACAAACAAATAAAATGTTTATATATAACATTTTCAAATATCTATTATTCTCCATTTTACTCGATCTCCTAAGCGGTTCAAGATAGGACATCGCGGTTTTCACCAGTGAATTTAGCACCTCATTTTACATAAAATAAGTCCTATAAGTCTAGTCTTAAAAGTTGATAAAGGTACAAACGAAAAAAATGTTTATATATCACATTTTCAAATATCTATTATTCTCCATTTTACTCGATCTCCTAGACGGTGATAGATAGGACATCGCGGTTTTCACCAGTGGATTTAGCACCTCATTTTACATAAAATATGTCCTATAGGTCTACTCTCAAGGGTTGATAATGGTACAAACGAATAAAATGTTTATATATCACATTTTCAAATATCTATTATTCTCCATTTTACTCAATCACCTAAACGGTTAAAGATAGGACATCGCGGTTTTCACCAGTGAATTTAGCACCTTATTTTACATAAAATAAGTCCTATAAGTCTACTCTCAAGAGTTGATAAAGGTACAAACAAATAAAATGTTTATATATCACATTTTCAAATATCTATTATTCTCCATTTTACTCGATCTCCTAAACGGTTAAAGATAGGACATCGCGGTTTTAACCAGTGGATTTAGCACCTCATTTTACATAAAATAAGTCCTATAAGTCTACTCTCAAGGGTTGATAAAGGTACAAACGAATAAAATGTTTATATATCACATTTTCAAATATCTATTATTCTCCATTTTACTCCATCTCCTAAACGGTTAAAGATAGGACATCGCGGTTTTCACCAGTGGATTTAGCACCTCATTTTACATAAAATAAGTCCTATAAGTCTACTCTCAAGAGTTGATAAAGGAACAAACGAATAAAATTTTTATATATCACATTTTCAAATACCTATTATTCTCAATTTTACTCGATCTCCTAAACGGTTAAAAATAGGACATCGCGGTTTTCAGCAGTGGATTTAGCACCTCATTTTACAGAAAATAAGTCCTATAAGTCTACTCTTAAGAGTTGATAAAGGTACAAACGAATAAAATGTTTATATATCACATATTCAAATATCTATTATTCTCCATTTTACTCGATCTCCTAAACGGTTAAAAATAGGACATTGCGGTTTTCAACAGAGGATTTAGCACCTCATTTTACATAAAATAAGTCCTATAAGTCTACTCTTAAGAGTTGATAAAGGTACAAACAAATAAAATGTTTATATATCACATTTTCAAATATCTATTATTCTCCATTTTACTCGATCTCCTAAACGGTTAAAGATAGGACATCGCAAATTTCACCAGTGGATTTAGCACCTCATTTTACATAAAATAAGTCCTATAAGTCTACTCTCAAGAGTTGATAAAAGTACAAACGAATAAAATGTTTATATATCACATTTTCAAATATCTATTATTCTCCATTTTACTCGATCTCCTAAACGGTTAAAGATAGGACATCGCGGTTTTCACCAGTGGGTTTAGCACCTCATTTTACTTAAAATAAGTCTTATAAGTCTACTCTCAAGAGTTGATAAAGGTAAAAAGGAATAAAATGATTATATATCACATTATAAAATATCTGTTATTCTCCATTTTACTCGATCTCCTAAACGGTTAAAGATAGGACATCGCGGTTTTCACCAGTCGATTTAGCACCTCATTTTACATAAAATAACTTTTATAATTCTACTCTCAAGAGTTGATAAAGGTACAAACGAATAAAATGTTTATATATCACATTTTCAAATATCTGTTATTATTAATTTTACTCGATCTCATAAACGGTTAGAGATAGGACATCGCGGTTTTACCAGTAGATTTAGCACCTTATTTTACATAAAATAAGTCCTATAAGTCTACTCTCAAGAGTTGATAAAGATACAAACGAATAAAGTGTTTATATATCACATTTTCAAATATCTTTTATTCTTCATTTTACTCGATCTCCTAAACGGTTAAAGATAGGACATCGCGGTTTTCACCAGTGGATTTAGCACTATATTTTACATAAAATAAGTCCTATAAGTCTACTCTCAAGAGTTGATAAAGGTACAAACGAACAAAATTTTTTATATCACAATTTTAAATATCTATTATTCTCAATTTTACTTGATCTCCTAAACGGTTAAAGATAGAACATCGCGGTTTTTACCAGTGGATTTAGCACCTCATTATACATAAAATAAGTTATATAAGTCTACCCTCAAAAATTGATCAAGGTACAAACGAATAAAATGTTTATATATCACATTTTCAAATATCTATTATTCTCCATTTCACTCAATCTCCTAAACGGTTAAAGATAGGACATCGCGGTTTTAACCAGTGGATTTAGCACCTCATTTTACATAAAATAAGTCCTATAAGTCTACTCTCAAGAGTTGATAAAGGTACAAACGAATAAAATGTTTAAATATCACATTTTCAAATATCTTATTTTCTATTTTACTCGATCTCCTAAACGGTTAAAGATAGGACATCACAATTTTCACCAGTGGATTTAGCACCTCATTTTACATAAAATAAGTCCTATAAGTCTACTCTCAAAAGTTGATAAAGGTAAAAACGAACAAAATGTTTATATATCACATTTTCAAATATCTATTTTTCTCCATTTTACTCGATCTCCGAAACGGTTTAAGATTGGACATCGGGGATTTCACCAGTGGATTTAGCACCTCATTTTACATAAAATAAGTCCTATAAGTCTACTCTCAAGAGTTGATAAAGGTACAAACGAATAAAATGTTTAAATATCACATTTTCAAATATCTTATTTTCTATTTTACTCGATCTCTTAACGGTTAAAGATAGGACATCGCGGTTTTCACCAGTGGATTTAGCACCTCATTTTACATAAAATAAGTCCTATAAGTCTACTCTCAAAAGTTGATAAAGGTAAAAACGAATAAAATGTTTATATATCACATTTTCAAATATCTATTTTTCTCCATTTTTCTCGATCTCCTAAACGGTTCAAGATAGGACATCGCTGTTTTCACCAGTGGATGTAGCACCTCATTTTACATAAAATATGTCCTATAAGTCTACTCTCAAGAGTTGATAAAGGTACAAACGAACAAAATTTTTTATATCACAATTTTAAATATCTATTATTCTCAATTTTACTTGATCTCCTAAACGGTTAAAGATAGAACATCGCGGTTTTTACCAGTGGATTTAGCACCTCATTTTACATAAAATAAGTTATATAAGTCAACCCTCAAAAATTGATCAAGGTACAAACGAATAAAATGTTTATATATCACATTTTTAAATATCTATTATTCTCCATTTCACTCAATCTCCTAAACGGTTAAAGATAGGACATCGCGGTTTTTACCAGTGGATTTAGCACCTCATTTTACATAAAATAAGTTATATAAGTCAACCCTCAAAAATTGATCAAGGTACAAACGAATAAAATGTTTATATATCACATTTTCAAATATCTATTATTCTCCATTTCACTCAATCTCCTAAACGGTTAAAGATAGAACATCGCGGTTTTTACCAGTGGATTTAGCACCTCATTTTACATAAAATAAGTTATATAAGTCAACCCTCAAAAATTGATCAAGGTACAAACGAATAAAATGTTTATATATCACATTTTCAAATATCTTATTTTCTATTTTACTCGATCTCTTAACGGTTAAAGATAGGACATCGCGGTTTTCACCAGTGGGTTTAGCACCTCATTTTACTTAAAATAAGTCTTATAAGTCTACTCTCAAGAGTTGATAAAGGTAAAAAGGAATAAAATGTTTATATATCACATTATAAAATATCTGTTATTCTCCATTTTACTCGATCTCCTAAACGGTTAAAGATAGGACATCGCGGTTTTCACCAGTCGATTTAGCACCTCATTTTACATAAAATAACTTTTATAATTCTACTCTCAAGAGTTGATAAAGGTACAAACGAATAAAATGTTTATATATCACATTTTCAAATATCTATTATTCTCCATTTCACTCAATCTCCTAAACGGTTAAAGATAGGACATCGCGGTTTTAACCAGTGGATTTAGCACCTCATTTTACATAAAATAAGTCCTATAAGTCTACTCTCAAGAGTTGATAAAGGTACAAACGAATAAAATGTTTAAATATCACATTTTCAAATATCTTATTTTCTATTTTACTCGATCTCCTAAACGGTTAAAGATAGGACATCACAATTTTCACCAGTGGATTTAGCACCTCATTTTACATAAAATAAGTCCTATAAGTCTACTCTCAAAAGTTGATAAAGGTAAAAACGAACAAAATGTTTATATATCACATTTTCAAATATCTATTTTTCTCCATTTTACTCGATCTCCGAAACGGTTTAAGATTGGACATCGGGGATTTCACCAGTGGATTTAGCACCTCATTTTACATAAAATAAGTCCTATAAGTCTACTCTCAAGAGTTGATAAAGGTACAAACGAATAAAATGTTTAAATATCACATTTTCAAATATCTTATTTTCTATTTTACTCGATCTCTTAACGGTTAAAGATAGGACATCGCGGTTTTCACCAGTGGATTTAGCACCTCATTTTACATAAAATAAGTCCTATAAGTCTACTCTCAAAAGTTGATAAAGGTAAAAACGAATAAAATGTTTATATATCACATTTTCAAATATCTATTTTTCTCCATTTTTCTCGATCTCCTAAACGGTTCAAGATAGGACATCGCTGTTTTCACCAGTGGATGTAGCACCTCATTTTACATAAAATATGTCCTATAAGTCTACTCTCAAGAGTTGATAAAGGTACAAACGAACAAAATTTTTTATATCACAATTTTAAATATCTATTATTCTCAATTTTACTTGATCTCCTAAACGGTTAAAGATAGAACATCGCGGTTTTTACCAGTGGATTTAGCACCTCATTTTACATAAAATAAGTTATATAAGTCAACCCTCAAAAATTGATCAAGGTACAAACGAATAAAATGTTTATATATCACATTTTTAAATATCTATTATTCTCCATTTCACTCAATCTCCTAAACGGTTAAAGATAGGACATCGCGGTTTTTACCAGTGGATTTAGCACCTCATTTTACATAAAATAAGTTATATAAGTCAACCCTCAAAAATTGATCAAGGTACAAACGAATAAAATGTTTATATATCACATTTTCAAATATCTATTATTCTCCATTTCACTCAATCTCCTAAACGGTTAAAGATAGAACATCGCGGTTTTTACCAGTGGATTTAGCACCTCATTTTACATAAAATAAGTTATATAAGTCAACCCTCAAAAATTGATCAAGGTACAAACGAATAAAATGTTTATATATCACATTTTCAAATATCTTATTTTCTATTTTACTCGATCTCTTAACGGTTAAAGATAGGACATCGCGGTTTTCACCAGTGGGTTTAGCACCTCATTTTACTTAAAATAAGTCTTATAAGTCTACTCTCAAGAGTTGATAAAGGTAAAAAGGAATAAATGTTTATATATCACATTATAAAATATCTGTTATTCTCCATTTTACTCGATCTCCTAAACGGTTAAAGATAGGACATCGCGGTTTTCACCAGTCGATTTAGCACCTCATTTTACATAAAATAACTTTTATAATTCTACTCTCAAGAGTTGATAAAGGTACAAACGAATAAAATGTTTATATATCACATTTTCAAATATCTGTTATTATTAATTTTACTCGATCTCTTAAACGGTTAGAGATAGGACATCGCGGTTTTTACCAGTAGATTTAGCACCTTATTTTACATAAAATAAGTCCTATAAGTCTACTCTCAAGAGTTGATAAAGGTACATTCGAATAAAGTGTTTATATATCACATTTTCAAATATCTTTTATTCTCCATTTTACTCGATCTCCTAAACGGTTAAAGATAGGACATCGCGGTTTTCACCAGTGGATTTAGCACTATATTTTACATAAAATAAGTCCTATAAGTCTACTCTCAAGAGTTGATAAAGGTATAAACGAACAAAATTTTTTATATCACAATTTTAAATATCTATTATTCTCAATTTTACTTGATCTCCTAAACGGTTAAAGATAGAACATCGCGGTTTTTACCAGTGGATTTAGCACCTCATTTTACATAAAATAAGTTATATAAGTCTACCCTCAAAAATTGATCAAGGTACAAACGAATAAAATGTTTATATATCACATTTTCAAATATCTATTATTCTCCATTTCACTCAATCTCCTAAACGGTTAAAGATAGGACATCACAATTTTCACCAGTGGATTTAGCACCTCATTTTACATAAAATAAGTCCTATAAGTCTACTCTCAAGAGTTGATAAAGGTACAAACGAATAAAATGTTTAAATATCACATTTTCAAATATCTTATTTTCTATTTTACTCGATCTCCTAAACGGTTAAAGATAGGACATCACAATTTTCACCAGTGGATTTAGCACCTCATTTTACATAAAATAAGTCCTATAAGTCTACTCTCAAAAGTTGATAAAGGTAAAAACGAACAAAATGTTTATATATCACATTTTCAAATATCTATTTTTCTCCATTTTACTCGATCTCCGAAACGGTTCAAGATTGGACATCGGGGATTTCACCAGTGGATTTAGCACCTCATTTTACATAAAATAAGTCCTATAAGTCTACTCTCAAGAGTTGATAAAGGTACAAACGAATAAAATGTTTATATATCACATTATCAAATATCTATTATTCTCCATTTTACTCGATCTCCTAAACGGTTAAAGATAGGACATCGCGGTTTTCACCAGTGAATTTAGCACCTCATTTTACATAAAATAGGTCCTATAAGTCTACTTTCAAGAGTTGATAAAGGTAAAAACGAATAAAAGGTTTATATATCACATTTTCAAATATCTATTTTTCTCCATTTAGTCGATCTCCTAAACGGTTCAAGATAGGACATCGCTGTTTTCACCAGTGGATGTAGCACCTCATTTTACATAAAATATGTCCTATAAGTCTACTCACAAGTGTTGATAATGGTACAAACGAACAAAATGTTTATATATCACATTTTCAAATATTTATTATTCTACATTTTACTCGATCTCCTAAACGGTTCAAGATTGGACATCGGGGATTTCACCAGTGGATTTAGCACCTCATTTTACATAAAATAAGTCCTATAAGTCTACTCTCAAGAGTTGATCAAGGTACATACGAACAAAATGTTTTTATATCACATTTTCAAATATCTATTTTTCTCCATTTTACTCTATCTCCTAAACGGTTCAAGATAGGACATCGCTGTTTTCACCAGTGGATGTAGCACCTCATTTTACATAAAATATGTCCTATAAGTCTACTCACAAGAGTTGATAATGGTACAAACGAACAAAATGTTTATATATCACATTTTCAAATATTTATTATTCTACATTTTACTCGATCTCCTAAACGGTTCAAGATTGGACATCGGGGATTTCACCAGTGGATTTAGCACCTCATTTTACATAAAATAAGTCCTATAAGTCTACTCTCAAGAGTTGATCAAGGTACATACGAACAAAATGTTTTTATATCACATTTTCAAATATCTATTTTTCTCCATTTTACTCTATCTCCTAAACGGTTCAAGATAGGACATCGCTGTTTTCACCAGTGGATGTAGCACCTCATTTTACATAAAATATGTCCTATAAGTCTACTCACAAGAGTTGATAATGGTACAAACGAACAAAATGTTTATATATCACATTTTCAAATATCTATTATTCTCCATTTTACTCGATCTCCTAAACGGTTCAAGATAGGACATCGCGGTTTTCACCAGTGGATTAAGCACCTCATTTTACATAAAATAAGTCCTATAAGTCTACTCTCAAGAGTTGATCAAGGTACAAACGAACAAAATGTTAATATATCACATTTTCAAATATCTATTATTCTTCATTTTACTCGATCTCCTAAACGGTTCAAGATTGGACATCGGGGTTTTCACCAGTGGATTTAGCACCTCATTTTACATAAAATAAGTCCTATAAGTCTACTCTCAAGAAATGATCAAGGTACAAACGAACAAAATGTTTATATATCACATTTTCAAATATCTATTATTCTCCATTTTACTCGATCTCCTAAACGGTTAAAGATAGGACATCGCGGTTTTCAACAGAGGATTTAGTACCTCATTTTACATAAAATTAGACCTATAAGTCTACTCTCAAGAGTTGATAAAGGTACAAATGAATAAAATGTTTATATATCACATTTTCAAATATCTATTATTCACCATTTTACTCGATCTCCTAAACGGTTAAAGATAGGACATCGCGGTTTTAACCAGTGGATTTAGCACCTCATTTAACATATAATAAGTCCTATAAGTCTACTCTCAAGAGTTGATAAAGGTACAAACGAATAAAATGTTTATATATCACATTTTCAAATATATACTATTCTCCATTTTACTCGATCTCCTAAACGGTTAAAGATAGGACATCGCAGTTTTCACCAGTGGATTTAGCACCTCATTTTACATAAAATAAGTCCTATAAGTCTACTCTCAAGAGTTGATAAAGGTACAAACGAATAAAATCTTTATATATCACATTTTCAAATATCTATTATCATCCATTTTACTCGATCTCCTAAACGGTTAAAAATAGGACATCGCGGTTTTTACCAGTTGATTTAGCACCTCTTTTTACCTAAAATAAGTCCTATAAGTCTACTCTTAAGAGTTGATAAAGGTACAAACGAATAAAATGTTTATATATCACATTTTCAAATATCTGTTATTATCAATTTTACTCGATCTCTTAAACGGTTAAAGATAGGACATCGCTGTTTTTACCAGTGGATTTAGCACCTCATTTTACATAAAATAAGTCCTATAAGTCTACTCCCAAGAGTTGATCAAGGTACAAACGAACAAAATGTTTATATATCACATTTTCAAATATCTATTATTCTTCATTTTACTCGATCTCCTAAACGGTTAAAGATAGGACATCGCGGATTTCACCAGTGGATTTAGCACCTCATTTTACATAAAATAAGTCCTATATGTCTACTCTTTAGAGTTGATAAAAGTACAAACGAATAAAATGTTTATATATCACATTTTCAAATATCTATTATTCTTCATTTTACTCGATCTCTTAAACGGTTAAAGATAGGACATCGCTGTTTTTACCAGTGGATTTAGTACCTCATTTTACATAAAATAAGTCCTATAAGTCTACTCTCAAGATTTGATCAAGGTACAAACGAACAAAATGTTTATATATCACATTTTCAAATATCTATTATTCTTCATTTTACTCGATCTCCTAAACGGTTAACGATAGGACATCGCGGATTTCACCAGTGGATTTAGCACCTCATTTTACATAAAATAAGTCCTATAAGTCTACTCTTTAGAGTTGATAAAGGTAAAAACGAATAAAATGTTTATATATCACATTTTCAAATATATACTATTCTCCATTTTACTCGATCTCCTAAACGGTTAAAGATAGGACATCGAGGTTTTCACCAGTGGATTTAGCACCTCATTTTACATAAAATAGGTCCTATAAGTCTACTCTCAAGAGTTGATAAAGGTACAATCGAATAAAATGTTTATATATCACATTTTCAAATATCTATTATTCTCCATTTTACTTGATCTCCTAAACGGTTAAGGATAGGACATCGCGGTTTTCACCAGTGGATTTAGCACTATATTTTACATAAAATAACTCCTATAAGTCTACTCTCAAAAATTGATCAAGGTACAAACGAACAAAATGTTTATATATCACATTTTCAAATATCTATTATTCTTCATTTTACTCGATCTCCTAAACGGTTAAAGATAGGACATCGAGGTTTTCACCAGAGGATTAAGCACCTCATTTTACATAAAATAGGTCCTATAAGTCTACTCTTAAAAGTTGATAAAGGTACAAACGAATAAAATGTTTATATATCACATTTTCAAATATCTATTATCATCCATTTTACTCGATCTCCTAAACGGTTAAAAATAGGACATCGCGGTTTTTACCAGTTGATTTAGCACCTCTTTTTACCTAAAATAAGTCCTATAAGTCTACTCTTAAGAGTTGATAAAGGTACAAACGAATAAAATGTTTATATATCACATTTTCAAATACCTGTTATTATCAATTTTACTCGATCTCTTAAACGGTTAAAGATAGGACATCGCTGTTTTTACCAGTGGATTTAGCACCTCATTTTACATAAAATAAGTCCTATAAGTCTACTCCCAAGAGTTGATCAAGGTACAAACGAACAAAATGTTTATATATCACATTTTCAAATATCTATTATTCTTCATTTTACTCGATCTCCTAAACGGTTAAAGATAGGACATCGCGGATTTCACTAGTGGATTTAGCACCTCATTTTACATAAAATAGGTCCTATAAGTCTACTCTCAAGAGTTGATAAAGGTACAATCGAATAAAATGTTTATATATCACATTTTCAAATAACTATTTTTATCCATTTTACTCGATCTCCTAAACGGTTCAAGATAGGACATCGCTGTTTTTACCAGTGGATTTAGTACCTCATTTTACATAAAATAAGTCCTATAAGTCTACTCTCAAGATTTGATCAAGGTACAAACGAACAAAATGTTTATATATCACATTTTCAAATATCTATTATTCTTCATTTTACTCGATCTCCTAAACGGTTAAAGATAGGTCTTCGCGGATTTCACCAGTGGATTTAGCACCTCATTTTACATAAAATAAGTCCTATAGGTCTACTCTTTAGAGTTGATAAAAGTACAAACGAATAAAATGTTTATATATCACATTTTCAAATATCTATTATTCTTCATTTTACTCGATCTCCTAAACGGTTAAAGATAGGACATCGAGGTTTTCACCAGTGGATTAAGCACCTCATTTTACATAAAATAGGTCCTATAAGTCTACTCTTAAAAGTTGATAAAGGTACAAACGAATAAAATGTTTATATATCACATTTTCAAATATCTATTATTCTCCATTTTACTCGATCTTCTAAACGGTTAAAGATAGGACATCGAGGTTTTCACCAGTGGATTTAGCACCTCATTTTACATAAAATAAATCCTATAAGTCTACTCTTTAGAGTTGATAAAGGTAAAAACGAATAAATTGTTTATATATCACATTTTCAAATATCTATTATTCTTCATTTTACTCGATCTCCTAAACGGTTAAAGATAGGTCTTCGCGGATTTCACCAGTGGATTTAGCACCTCATTTTACATAAAATAAGTCCTATAGGTCTACTCTTTAGAGTTGATAAAAGTACAAACGAATAAAATGTTTATATATCACATTTTCAAATATCTATTATTCTCCATTTTACTCGATCTCCTAAACGGTTAAAGATAGGACATCGAGGTTTTCACCAGTGGATTAAGCACCTCATTTTACATAAAATAGGTCCTATAAGTCTACTCTTAAAAGTTGATAAAGGTACAAACGAATAAAATGTTTATATATCACATTTTCAAATATCTATTATTCTCCATTTTACTCGATCTTCTAAACGGTTAAAGATAGGACATCGAGGTTTTCACCAGTGGATTTAGCACCTCATTTTACATAAAATAAATCCTATAAGTCTACTCTTTAGAGTTGATAAAGGTAAAAACGAATAAATTGTTTATATATCACATTTTCAAATATCTATTATTCTCCATTTTACTCGATCTCCTAAACGGTTAAAGATAGGACATCGAGGTTTTCACCAGTGGATTTAGCACCTCATTTTACATAAAATAGGTCCTATAAGTCTACTCTTAAAAGTTGATAAAGGTACAAACGAATAAAATGTTTATATATCACATTATCAAATATCTATTATTCTCCATTTTACTCGATCTTCTAAACGGTTAAAGATAGGACATCGAGGTTTTCACCAGTGGATTTAGCACCTTATTTTACATAAAATAGGTCCTATAAGTCTACTCTCAAGAGTTGATAAAGGTACAAATGAATAAAATGTTTATATATCACATTTTCAAATATCTATTATTCTCCATTTTACTCGATCTCCTAAACGGTTAAAGATAGGACATCGCGGTTTTAACCAGTGGATTTAGCACCTCATTTAACATATAATAAGTCCTATAAGTCTACTCTCAAGTGTTGATAAAGGTACAAACGAATAAAATGTTTATATATCACATTTTCAAATATATACTATTCTCCATTTTACTCGATCTCCTAAACGGTTAAAGATAGGACATCACAGTTTTCACCAGTGGATTTAGCACCTCATTTTACATAAAATAAGTCCTATAAGTCTACTCTCAAGAGTTGATAAAGGTACAAACGAATAAAATGTTTATATATCACATTATCAAATATCTATTATTCTCCATTTTACTCGATCTCCTAAACGGTTAAATATAGGACATCGCGGTTTTCACCAGTGAATTTAGCACTTCATTTTACATAAAATAGGTCCTATAAATCCACTTTCAAGAGTTGATAAAGGAAAAAACGAATAAAATGTTTATATATCACATTTTCAAATATCTATTTTTCTCCGTTTTACTCGATCTCCTAAACGGTTCAAGATAGGACATCGCTGTTTTCACCAGTGGATGTAGCACCTCATTTTACATAAAATATGTCCTATAAGTCTACTCTCAAGAGTTGATAAAGGTACAAACGAACAAAATGTTTATATATCACATTTTCAAATATCTATTATTTTCCATTTTACTCGATCTCCTAAACGGTTCAAGATAGGACATCGCGGTTTTCACCAGTGGATTAAGCACCTCATTTTACATAAAATAAGTCCTATAAGTCTACTCTCAAGAGTTGATCAAGGTACAAACGAACAAAATGTTTATATATCACATTTTCAAATATCTATTATCCTCCATTTTACTCGATCTTCTAAACGGTTAAAGATAGGACATCGAGGTTTTCACCAGTGGATTTAGCACCTCATTTTACATAAAATAGGTCCTATAAGTCTACTCTCAAGAGTTGATCAAGGTACAAACGAACAAAATGTTTATATTTCACATTTTCAAATATATATTATTCTTCATTTTACTCGATCTCCTAAACGGTTAAAGATAGGACATCGCGGATTTCACCAGTGGATTTAGCACCTCATTTTACATAAAGTAAGTCCTATAAGTCTACTCTTTAGAGTTGATAAAGGTAAAAACGAATATAATGTTTATATATCACATTTTCAAATATCTATTATTCTCCATTTTACTCGATCTCCTAAACGGTTAAAGATAGGACATCGCGGTTTTCACCAGAACATTTAGCACCTCATTTTACATGAAATAAGTCTTATAAGTCTACTCTCAAGAGTTGATAAAGGTACAAACGAATAAAATGTTTATATATCACATTTTCAAATATCTATTTTTCTCCATTTTACTCGATCTCCCAAACGGTTCAAGTTAGGACATCGCGGTTTTCACCAGTGGATTAAGCACCTCATTTTACATAAAATAAGTCCTATAAGTCTACTCTCAAAAGTTGATAAAGGTTAAAACGAATAAAATGTTTATATATCACATTTTCAAATATCTATTATTCTCCATTTTACTCGATCTCCTAAACGGTTAAAGATAGGACATCGAGGTTTTCACCAGTAAATTTAGCACCTCATTTTACATAAAATAGGTCCTATAAGTCTACTCTCAAGAGTTGATAAAGGTACAATCGAATAAAATGTTTATATATCACATTTTCAAATAACTATTTTTATCCATTTTACTCGATCTCCTAAACGGTTCAAGATAGGACATCGCTGTTTTTACCAGTGGATTTAGTACCTCATTTTACATAAAATAAGTCCTATAAGTCTACTCTCAAGATTTGATCAAGGTACAAACGAACAAAATGTTTATATATCACATTTTCAAATATCTATTATTCTTCATTTTACTCGATCTCCTAAACGGTTAAAGATAGGTCTTCGCGGATTTCACCAGTGGATTTAGCACCTCATTTTACATAAAATAAGTCCTATAGGTCTACTCTTTAGAGTTGATAAAAGTACAAACGAATAAAATGTTTATATATCACATTTTCAAATATCTATTATTCTCCATTTTACTCGATCTCCTAAACGGTTAAAGATAGGACATCGAGGTTTTCACCAGTGGATTAAGCACCTCATTTTACATAAAATAGGTCCTATAAGTCTACTCTTAAAAGTTGATAAAGGTACAAACGAATAAAATGTTTATATATCACATTTTCAAATATCTATTATTCTCCATTTTACTCGATCTTCTAAACGGTTATAGATAGGACATCGAGGTTTTCACCAGTGGATTTAGCACCTCATTTTACATAAAATAAATCCTATAAGTCTACTCTTTAGAGTTGATAAAGGTAAAAACGAATAAATTGTTTATATATCACATTTTCAAATATCTATTATTCTCCATTTTACTCGATCTCCTAAACGGTTAAAGATAGGACATCGCGGTTTTAACCAGTGGATTTAGCACCTCATTTAACATATAATAAGTCCTATAAGTCTACTCTCAAGTGTTGATAAAGGTACAAACGAATAAAATGTTTATATATCACATTTTCAAATATATACTATTCTCCATTTTACTCGATCTCCTAAACGGTTAAAGATAGGACATCACAGTTTTCACCAGTGGATTTAGCACCTCATTTTACATAAAATAAGTCCTATAAGTCTACTCTCAAGAGTTGATAAAGGTACAAACGAATAAAATGTTTATATATCACATTATCAAATATCTATTATTCTCCATTTTACTCGATCTCCTAAACGGTTAAATATAGGACATCGCGGTTTTCACCAGTGAATTTAGCACTTCATTTTACATAAAATAGGTCCTATAAATCCACTTTCAAGAGTTGATAAAGGAAAAAACGAATAAAATGTTTATATATCACATTTTCAAATATCTATTTTTCTCCGTTTTACTCGATCTCCTAAACGGTTCAAGATAGGACATCGCTGTTTTCACCAGTGGATGTAGCACCTCATTTTACATAAAATATGTCCTATAAGTCTACTCTCAAGAGTTGATAAAGGTACAAACGAACAAAATGTTTATATATCACATTTTCAAATATCTATTATTTTCCATTTTACTCGATCTCCTAAACGGTTCAAGATAGGACATCGCGGTTTTCACCAGTGGATTAAGCACCTCATTTTACATAAAATAAGTCCTATAAGTCTACTCTCAAGAGTTGATCAAGGTACAAACGAACAAAATGTTTATATATCACATTTTCAAATATCTATTATCCTCCATTTTACTCGATCTTCTAAACGGTTAAAGATAGGACATCGAGGTTTTCACCAGTGGATTTAGCACCTCATTTTACATAAAATAGGTCCTATAAGTCTACTCTCAAGAGTTGATCAAGGTACAAACGAACAAAATGTTTATATTTCACATTTTCAAATATATATTATTCTTCATTTTACTCGATCTCCTAAACGGTTAAAGATAGGACATCGCGGATTTCACCAGTGGATTTAGCACCTCATTTTACATAAAGTAAGTCCTATAAGTCTACTCTTTAGAGTTGATAAAGGTAAAAACGAATATAATGTTTATATATCACATTTTCAAATATCTATTATTCTCCATTTTACTCGATCTCCTAAACGGTTAAAGATAGGACATCGCGGTTTTCACCAGAACATTTAGCACCTCATTTTACATGAAATAAGTCTTATAAGTCTACTCTCAAGAGTTGATAAAGGTACAAACGAATAAAATGTTTATATATCACATTTTCAAATATCTATTTTTCTCCATTTTACTCGATCTCCCAAACGGTTCAAGTTAGGACATCGCGGTTTTCACCAGTGGATTAAGCACCTCATTTTACATAAAATAAGTCCTATAAGTCTACTCTCAAAAGTTGATAAAGGTTAAAACGAATAAAATGTTTATATATCACATTTTCAAATATCTATTATTCTCCATTTTACTCGATCTCCTAAACGGTTAAAGATAGGACATCGAGGTTTTCACCAGTAAATTTAGCACCTCATTTTACATAAAATAGGTCCTATAAGTCTACTCTCAAGAGTTGATAAAGGTACAATCGAATAAAATGTTTATATATCACATTTTCAAATAACTATTTTTATCCATTTTACTCGATCTCCTAAACGGTTCAAGATAGGACATCGCTGTTTTTACCAGTGGATTTAGTACCTCATTTTACATAAAATAAGTCCTATAAGTCTACTCTCAAGATTTGATCAAGGTACAAACGAACAAAATGTTTATATATCACATTTTCAAATATCTATTATTCTTCATTTTACTCGATCTCCTAAACGGTTAAAGATAGGTCTTCGCGGATTTCACCAGTGGATTTAGCACCTCATTTTACATAAAATAAGTCCTATAGGTCTACTCTTTAGAGTTGATAAAAGTACAAACGAATAAAATGTTTATATATCACATTTTCAAATATCTATTATTCTCCATTTTACTCGATCTCCTAAACGGTTAAAGATAGGACATCGAGGTTTTCACCAGTGGATTAAGCACCTCATTTTACATAAAATAGGTCCTATAAGTCTACTCTTAAAAGTTGATAAAGGTACAAACGAATAAAATGTTTATATATCACATTTTCAAATATCTATTATTCTCCATTTTACTCGATCTTCTAAACGGTTATAGATAGGACATCGAGGTTTTCACCAGTGGATTTAGCACCTCATTTTACATAAAATAAATCCTATAAGTCTACTCTTTAGAGTTGATAAAGGTAAAAACGAATAAATTGTTTATATATCACATTTTCAAATATCTATTATTCTCCATTTTACTCGATCTCCTAAACGGTTAAAGATAGGACATCGAGGTTTTTACCAGTGGATTTAGCACCTCATTTTACATAAAATAGGTCCTATAAGTCTACTCTTAAAAGTTGATAAAGGTACAAACGAATAAAATGTTTATATATCACATTATCAAATATCTATTATTCTCCATTTTACTCGATCTTCTAAACGGTTAAAGATAGGACATCGAGGTTTTCACCAGTGGATTTAGCACCTCATTTTACATAAAATAGGTCCTATAAGTCTACTCTCAAGAGTTGATAAAGGTCCAAATGAATAAAATGTTTATATATCACATTTTCAAATATCTATTATTCTCCATTTTACTCGATCTCCTAAACGGTTAAAGATAGGACATCGCGGTTTTAACCAGTGGATTTAGCACCTCATTTAAGATATAATAAGTCCTATAAGTCTACTCTCAAGAGTTGATAAAGGTACAAACGAATAAAATGTTTATATATCACATTTTCAAATATATACTATTCTCCATTTTACTCGATCTCCTAAACGGTTAAAGATAGGACATCGCGGTTTTCACCAGTGGATTTAGCACCTCATTTTACATAAAATAAGTCCTATAAGTCTACTCTCAAGAGTTGATAAAGGTACAAACGAATAAAATGTTTATATATCACATTTTCAAATATCTATTATTTTCTATTTTACTCGATCTCCTAAACGGTTAAAGATAGGACATCGCGGTTTTCACCAGTGGATTTAGCACCTCATTTTACATAAAATAAGTCCTATAGGTCTACTCTTTAGAGTTGATAAAAGTACAAACGAATAAAATGTTTATATATCACATTATCAAATATCTATTATTCTCCATTTTACTCGATCTTCTAAACGGTTAAAGATAGGTCATCGAGGTTTTCACCAGTGGATTTAGCACCTCATTTTACATAAAATAGGTCCTATAAGTCTACTCTCAAGAGTTGATAAAGGTACAAATGAATAAAATGTTTATATATCACATTTTCAAATAACTATTTTTATCCATTTTACTCGATCTCCTAAACGGTTCAAGATAGGACATCGCAGTTTTTACCAGTGGATTTAGTACCTCATTTTACATAAAATAAGTCCTATAAGTCTACTCTCAAGATTTGATCAAGGTACAAACGAACAAAATGTTTATATATCACATTTTCAAATATCTATTATTCTTCATTTTACTCGATCTCCTAAACGGTTAAAGATAGGTCTTCGCGGATTTCACCAGTGGATTTAGCACCTCATTTTACATAAAATAAGTCCTATAGGTCTACTCTTTAGAGTTGATAAAAGTACAAACGAATAAAATGTTTATATATCACATTTTCAAATATCTATTATTCTCCATTTTACTCGATCTCCTAAACGGTTAAAGATAGGACATCGAGGTTTTCACCAGTGGATTAAGCACCTCATTTTACATAAAATAGGTCCTATAAGTCTACTCTTAAAAGTTGATAAAGGTACAAACGAATAAAATGTTTATATATCACATTTTCAAATATCTATTATTCTCCATTTTACTCGATCTTCTAAACGGTTATAGATAGGACATCGAGGTTTTCACCAGTGGATTTAGCACCTCATTTTACATAAAATAAATCCTATAAGTCTACTCTTTAGAGTTGATAAAGGTAAAAACGAATAAATTGTTTATATATCACATTTTCAAATATCTATTATTCTCCATTTTACTCGATCTCCTAAACGGTTAAAGATAGGACATCGAGGTTTTCACCAGTGGATTTAGCACCTCATTTTACATAAAATAGGTCCTATAAGTCTACTCTTAAAAGTTGATAAAGGTACAAACGAATAAAATGTTTATATATCACATTATCAAATATCTATTATTCTCCATTTTACTCGATCTTCTAAACGGTTAAAGATAGGACATCGAGGTTTTCACCAGTGGATTTAGCACCTCATTTTACATAAAATAGGTCCTATAAGTCTACTCTCAAGAGTTGATAAAGGTCCAAATGAATAAAATGTTTATATATCACATTTTCAAATATCTATTATTCTCCATTTTACTCGATCTCCTAAACGGTTAAAGATAGGACATCGCGGTTTTAACCAGTGGATTTAGCACCTCATTTAAGATATAATAAGTCCTATAAGTCTACTCTCAAGAGTTGATAAAGGTACAAACGAATAAAATGTTTATATATCACATTTTCAAATATATACTATTCTCTATTTTACTCGATCTCCTAAACGGTTAAAGATAGGACATCGCGGTTTTCACCAGTGGATTTAGCACCTCATTTTACATAAAATAAGTCCTATAAGTCTACTCTCAAGAGTTGATAAAGGTACAAACGAATAAAATGTTTATATATCACATTTTCAAATATCTATTATTTTCTATTTTACTCGATCTCCTAAACGGTTAAAGATAGGACATCGCGGTTTTCACCAGTGGATTTAGCACCTCATTTTACATAAAATAAGTCCTATAGGTCTACTCTTTAGAGTTGATAAAAGTACAAACGAATAAAATGTTTATATATCACATTATCAAATATCTATTATTCTCCATTTTACTCGATCTTCTAAACGGTTAAAGATAGGACATCGAGGTTTTCACCAGTGGATTTAGCACCTCATTTTACATAAAATAGGTTCTATAAGTCTACTCTCAAGAGTTGATAAAGGTACAAATGAATAAAATGTTTATATATCACATTTTCAAATATCTATTATTCTCCATTTTACTCGATCTCCTAAACGGTTAAAGATAGGACATCGCGGTTTTAACCAGTGGATTTAGCACCTCATTTAACATATAATAAGTCCTATTAGTCTACTCTCAAGAGTTGATAAAGGTACAAACGAATAAAATGTTTATATATCACATTTTCAAATATATACTATTCTCCATTTTACTCGATCTTCTAAACGGTTAAAGATAAGAAATCGAGGTTTTCACCAGTGGATTTAGCACCTCATTTTACATAAAATAGGTCCTATAAGTCTACTCTCAAGAGTTGATAAAGGTAAAAACGAATAAAATGTTTATATATCACATTTTCAAATATCTATTTTTCTCCATTTTACTCGATCTCCCAAACGGTTCAAGTTAGGACACCGCGGTTTTCAACAGTGGATTTAGCACCTCATTTTACATAAAATAAGTCCTATAAGTCTACTCTCAAGAGTTGATAAAGGTACAATCGAATAAAATGTTTATATATCACATTTTCAAATAACTATTTTTATCCATTTTACTCGATCTCCTAAACGGTTCAAGATAGGACATCGCGGTTTTCACCAGTAAATTTAGCACCTCATTTTACATAAAATAAGTCCTATATGTCTACTCTCAAGAGTTGATAAAGGTACAAACGAATAAAATGTTTATATATCACATTTTCAAATATCTATTATTCTCCATTTTACTCGATCTCCTAAACGGTTAAATATAGGACATCGCGGTTTTCACCAGTGAATTTAGCACTTCATTTTACATAAAATAGGTCCTATAAGTCTACTTTCAAGAGTTGATAAAGGAAAAAACGAATAAAATGATTATATATCACATTTTCAAATATCTATTTTTCTCCATTTTACTCGATCTCCTAAACGGTTCAAGATAGGACATCGCTGTTTTCACCAGTGGATGTAGCACCTCATTTTACATAAAATTTGTCCTATAAGTCTACTCTCAAGAGTTGATAAAGGTACAAACGAACAAAATGTTAATATATCACATTTTCAAATATCTATTATTCTCCATTTTACTCGATCTCCTAAACGGTTCAAGATAGGACATCGCGGTTTTCACCAGTGGATTAAGCACCTCATTTTACATAAAATAAGTCCTATAAGTCTACTCTCAAGAGTTGATCAAGGTACAAACGAACAAAATGTTTATATATCACATTTTCAAATATCTATTATTCTCCATTTTACTCGATCTTCTAAACCGTTAAAGATAGGACATCGAGGTTTTCACCAGTGGATTTAGCACCTCATTTTACATAAAATAGGTCCTATAAGTCTACTCTCAAGAGTTGATCAAGGTACAAACGAACAAAATGTTTATATATCACATTTTCAAATATCTATTATTCTTCATTTTACTCGATCTCCTAAACGGTTAAAGATAGGACATCGCGGATTTCACCAGTGGATTTAGCACCTCATTTTACATAAAGTAAGTCCTATAAGTCTACTCTTTAGAGTTGATAAAGGTAAAAACGAATAAAATGTTTATATATCACATTTTCAAATATCTATTATTCTCCATTTTACTCGATCTCCTAAACGGTTAAAGATAGGACATCGAGGTTTTCACCAGTGGATTTAGCACCTCATTTTACATAAAATAAATCCTATAAGTCTACTCTTTAGAGTTGATAAAGGTAAAAACGAATAAATTGTTTATATATCACATTTTCAAATATCTATTATTCTCCATTTTACTCGATCTCCTAAACGGTTAAAGATAGGACATCGAGGTTTTCACCAGTGGATTTAGCACCTCATTTTACATAAAATAGGTCCTATAAGTCTACTCTTAAAAGTTGATAAAGGTACAAACGAATAAAATGTTTATATATCACATTATCAAATATCTATTATTCTCCATTTTACTCGATCTTCTAAACGGTTAAAGATAGGACATCGAGGTTTTCACCAGTGGATTTAGCACCTCATTTTACATAAAATAGGTCCTATAAGTCTACTCTCAAGAGTTGATAAAGGTCCAAATGAATAAAATGTTTATATATCACATTTTCAAATATCTATTATTCTCCATTTTACTCGATCTCCTAAACGGTTAAAGATAGGACATCGCGGTTTTAACCAGTGGATTTAGCACCTCATTTAAGATATAATAAGTCCTATAAGTCTACTCTCAAGAGTTGATAAAGGTACAAACGAATAAAATGTTTATATATCACATTTTCAAATATATACTATTCTCTATTTTACTCGATCTCCTAAACGGTTAAAGATAGGACATCGCGGTTTTCACCAGTGGATTTAGCACCTCATTTTACATAAAATAAGTCCTATAAGTCTACTCTCAAGAGTTGATAAAGGTACAAACGAATAAAATGTTTATATATCACATTTTCAAATATCTATTATTTTCTATTTTACTCGATCTCCTAAACGGTTAAAGATAGGACATCGCGGTTTTCACCAGTGGATTTAGCACCTCATTTTACATAAAATAAGTCCTATAGGTCTACTCTTTAGAGTTGATAAAAGTACAAACGAATAAAATGTTTATATATCACATTATCAAATATCTATTATTCTCCATTTTACTCGATCTTCTAAACGGTTAAAGATAGGACATCGAGGTTTTCACCAGTGGATTTAGCACCTCATTTTACATAAAATAGGTTCTATAAGTCTACTCTCAAGAGTTGATAAAGGTACAAATGAATAAAATGTTTATATATCACATTTTCAAATATCTATTATTCTCCATTTTACTCGATCTCCTAAACGGTTAAAGATAGGACATCGCGGTTTTAACCAGTGGATTTAGCACCTCATTTAACATATAATAAGTCCTATTAGTCTACTCTCAAGAGTTGATAAAGGTACAAACGAATAAAATGTTTATATATCACATTTTCAAATATATACTATTCTCCATTTTACTCGATCTTCTAAACGGTTAAAGATAAGAAATCGAGGTTTTCACCAGTGGATTTAGCACCTCATTTTACATAAAATAGGTCCTATAAGTCTACTCTCAAGAGTTGATAAAGGTAAAAACGAATAAAATGTTTATATATCACATTTTCAAATATCTATTTTTCTCCATTTTACTCGATCTCCCAAACGGTTCAAGTTAGGACACCGCGGTTTTCACCAGTGGATTTAGCACCTCATTTTACATAAAATAAGTCCTATAAGTCTACTCTCAAGAGTTGATAAAGGTACAATCGAATAAAATGTTTATATATCACATTTTCAAATAACTATTTTTATCCATTTTACTCGATCTCCTAAACGGTTCAAGATAGGACATCGCGGTTTTCACCAGTAAATTTAGCACCTCATTTTACATAAAATAAGTCCTATATGTCTACTCTCAAGAGTTGATAAAGGTACAAACGAATAAAATGTTTATATATCACATTTTCAAATATCTATTATTCTCCATTTTACTCGATCTCCTAAACGGTTAAATATAGGACATCGCGGTTTTCACCAGTGAATTTAGCACTTCATTTTACATAAAATAGGTCCTATAAGTCTACTTTCAAGAGTTGATAAAGGAAAAAACGAATAAAATGATTATATATCACATTTTCAAATATCTATTTTTCTCCATTTTACTCGATCTCCTAAACGGTTCAAGATAGGACATCGCTGTTTTCACCAGTGGATGTAGCACCTCATTTTACATAAAATTTGTCCTATAAGTCTACTCTCAAGAGTTGATAAAGGTACAAACGAACAAAATGTTAATATATCACATTTTCAAATATCTATTATTCTCCATTTTACTCGATCTCCTAAACGGTTCAAGATAGGACATCGCGGTTTTCACCAGTGGATTAAGCACCTCATTTTACATAAAATAAGTCCTATAAGTCTACTCTCAAGAGTTGATCAAGGTACAAACGAACAAAATGTTTATATATCACATTTTCAAATATCTATTATTCTCCATTTTACTCGATCTTCTAAACCGTTAAAGATAGGACATCGAGGTTTTCACCAGTGGATTTAGCACCTCATTTTACATAAAATAGGTCCTATAAGTCTACTCTCAAGAGTTGATCAAGGTACAAACGAACAAAATGTTTATATATCACATTTTCAAATATCTATTATTCTTCATTTTACTCGATCTCCTAAACGGTTAAAGATAGGACATCGCGGATTTCACCAGTGGATTTAGCACCTCATTTTACATAAAGTAAGTCCTATAAGTCTACTCTTTAGAGTTGATAAAGGTAAAAACGAATAAAATGTTTATATATCACATTTTCAAATATCTATTATTCTCCATTTTACTCGATCTCCTAAACGGTTAAAGATAGGACATCGAGGTTTTCACCAGTGGATTTAGCACCTCATTTTACATAAAATAAGTCCTATAAGTCTACTCTCAAAAGTTGATAAAGGTAAAAACGAATAAAATGTTTATATATCACATTTTCAAATATCTATTATTCTCCATTTTACTCGATCTCCTAAACGGTTAAAGATAGGACATCGCGGTTTTCACCAGAACATTTAGCACCTCATTTTACATGAAATAAGTCTTATAAGTCTACTCTCAAGAGTTGATAAAGGTACAAACGAATAAAATGTTTATATATCACATTTTCAAATATCTATTTTTCTCCATTTTACTCGATCTCCCAAACGGTTCAAGTTAGGACATCGCGGTTTTCACCAGTGGATTTAGCACCTCATTTTACATAAAATAAGTCCTATAAGTCTACTCTCAAAAGTTGATAAAGGTTAAAACGAATTAAATGTTTATATATCACATTTTCAAATATCTATTTTTCTCCATTTTACTCGATCTCCCAAACGGTTCAAGTTAGGACATCGCGGTTTTCACCAGTGGATTTAGCACCTCATTTTACATAAAATAAGTCCTATAAGTCTACTCTTAAGAGTTGATAAAGGTACAAACAAATAAAATGTTTATATATCACATTTTCAAATATCTATTATTCTCCAATTTACTCGATCTCCTAAACGGTTAAAGATATCACATCGCGGTTTTCACCAGTGGATTTAGCACCTCATTTTACATAAAAAAAGTCCTATAAGTCTACTCTCAAGAGGTTGATAAAGGAACAAACGAATAAAATGTTTATATATCATATTATCAAATATCTACTATTCTCCATTATACTCGATCTCCTAAACGGTTAAAGATAGGACATCGCTGATTTCACCAGTCGATTTAGCACCTCATTTTACATAAAATAACTTTTATAATTCTACTCTCAAGAGTAGATAATGGTACAAACGAATAAAATGTTTATATATCACATTTTCAAATATCTGTTATTATTAATTTTACTCGATCTCTTAAACAGTTAGAGATAGGACATCGCGGTTTTTACCAGTGGATTTAGCACCTTATTTTACATAAAATAGGTCCTATAAGTCTACTCTCAAGAGTTGATAAAGGTACAAACGAATAAAGTGTTTATATATCACATTTTCAAATATCTATTATTCTCCATTTTACTCGATCTCCTAAACGGTTAAAGAGAGGACATCGCGGTTTTTACCAGTGGATTTAGCACTATATTTTACATAAAATAAGTCCTATAAGTCTACTCTCAAGAGTTGATAAAGGTACAAACAAATAAAATGTTTATATATAACATTTTCAAATATCTATTATTCTCCATTTTACTCGATCTCCTAAGCGGTTCAAGATAGGACATCGCGGTTTTCACCAGTGGATTTAGCACCTCATTTTACATAAAATAAGTCCTATAAGTCTAGTCTTAAAAGTTGATAAAGGTACAAACGAATAAAATTTTTATATATCACATTTTCAAATATCTATTATTCTCAATTTTACTTGATCTCCTAAACGGTTAAAGATAGGACATCGCGGTTTTTATTAGTGGATTTAGCACCTCATTTTACATAAAATAAGTTTCATAAGTCTACTCTCAAGAGTTGATAAAGGTACAAACGAATAAAATGTTTATATATCACATTTTCAAATATCTATTATTCTCCATTTTACTCGATCTCCTAGACGGTGACAGATAGGACATCGCGGTTTCCACCAGTGGATTTAGCACCTCATTTTACATAAAATATGTCCTATAAGTCTACTCTCAAGGGTTGATAAAGGTACAAACGAATAAAATGTTTATATATCACATTTTCAAATATCAATTATTCTCCATTTTACTCAATCTCCTAAACGGTTAAAGATAGGACATCGCGGTTTTCACCAGTAAATTTAGCACCTTATTTTACATAAAATAAGTCCTATAAGTCTACTCTCAAGAGTTGATAAAGGTACAAACAAATAAAATGTTTATATATCACATTTTCAAATATCTATTATTCTCCATTTTACTCGATCTCCTAAACGGTTAAAGATAGGACATCGCGGTTTTAACCAGTGGATTTAGCACCTCATTTTACATAAAATAAGTCCTATAAGTCTACTCTCAAGGGTTGATAAAGGTACAAACGAATAAAATGTTTATATATCACATTTTCAAATATCTATTATTCTCCATTTTACTCCATCTCCTAAACGGTTAAAGATAGGACATCGCGGTTTTCACCAGTCGATTTAGCACCTCATTTTACATAAAATAACTTTTATAATTCTACTCTCAAGAGTTGATAAAGGTACAAACGAATAAAATGTTTATATATCACATTTTCAAATATCTGTTATTATTAATTTTACTCGATCTCTTAAACGGTTAGAGATAGGACATCGCGGTTTTTACCAGTGGATTTAGCACCTTATTTTATATAAAATAAGTCCTATAAGTCTACTCTCAAGAGTTGATAAAGGTACAAACGAATAAAGTGTTTATATATCACATTTTCAAATATCTTTTATTTTCCATTTTACTCGATCTCCTAAACGGTTAAAGATAGGACATCGCGGTTTTCACCAGTGGATTTAGCACAATATTTTACATAAAATAAGTCCTATAAGTCTACTCTCAAGAGTTGATAAAGGTACAAACGATCAAAATTTTTTATATCACAATTTTAAATATCTATTATTCTCAATTTTACTTGATCTCCTAAACGGTTAAAGATAGAACATCGCGGTTTTTACCAGTGGATTTAGCACCTCATTTTACATAAAATAAGTTTTATAAGTCTACCCTCAAAAATTGATCAAGGTACAAACGAATAAAATGTTTATATATCACATTTTCAAATATCTATTATTCTCCATTTCACTCAATCTCCTAAACGGTTAAAGATAGGACATCGCGGTTTTCACCAGTGGATTTAGCACCTCATTTTACATATAATAAGTCCTATAAGTCTACTCTCAAAAGTTGATAAAGTTACAAACGAATAAAATGTTTATATATCACATTTTCAAATATCTATTAATATCCATTTCACTCAATCTCCTAAACGGTTAAAGATAGGACATCGCGGTTTTCACCAGTGGATTTAGCACCTCATTTTACATAAAATAAGTCCAATAAGTCTACTCTCAAGAGTTGATAAAGGAACAAACGAATAAAATTTTTATATATCACATTTTCAAATATCTATTATTCTCAATTTTACTCGATCTCCTAAACGGTTAAAGATAGGACATCGCGGTTTTCACCAGTAAATTTAGCACCTCATTTTACATAAAATAGGTCCTATAAGTCTACTCTCAAGAGTTGATAAAGGTACAAACAAATAAAATGTTTATATATCACATTTTCAAATATCTATTTTTCTCCATTTTACTCGATCTCCTAAACGGTTAAAGATAGGACATCGCGGTTTTCACCAGTGGATTTAGCACCTCATTTTACATAAAATAAGTCCTATAAGTCTACTCTTAAGAGTTGATAAAGGTACAAACAAATAAAATGTTTATATATCACATTTTCAAATATCTATTATTCTCCATTTTACTCGATCTCCTAAACGGTTAAAGATAGGACATCGCAAATTTCACCAGTGGATTTAGCACCTCATTTAACATAAAATAAGTCCTATAAGTCTACTCTCAAGAGTTGATAAAAGTACAAACCAATAAAATGTTTATATATCACATTTTCAAATATCTATTATTCTCCATTTTACTCGATCTCCTAAACGGTTAAAGATAGGACATCGCGGTTTTCACCAGTGGATTTAGCACCTCATTTTACTTAAAATAAGTCTTATAAGTCTACTCTCAAGAGATGATAAAGGTAAAAACGAATAAAATGTTTATATATCACATTATAAAATATCTGTTATTCTCCATTTTACTCGATCTCCTAAACGGTTAAAGATAGGACATCGCGGTTTTCACCAGTGGATTTAGCACCTCATTTTACTTAAAATAAGTCTTATAAGTCTACTCTCAAGAGTTGATAAAGGTAAAAACGAATAAAATGTTTATATATCACATTTTCAAATATCTATTAATATCCATTTCACTCAATCTCCTAAACGGTTAAAGATAGGACATCGCGGTTTTCACCAGTGGATTTAGCACCTCATTTTACATAAAATAAGTCCAATAAGTCTACTCTCAAGAGTTGATAAAGGAACAAACGAATAAAATGTTTATATATCACATTTTCAAATATCTATTAATATCCATTTCACTCAATCTCCTAAACGGTTAAAGATAGGACATCGCGGTTTTCTCCAGAGGATTTAGTACCTCATTTTACATAAAATAAGAACTATAAGTCTACTCTCAAGAGTTGATAAATGTAAAAACGAATAAAATGTTTATATATCACATTTTCAAATATCTATTATTCTCCATTTTACTCGATCTCCTAAACGGTTAAAGATAGAACATCGCGGTTTTTACAAGTGGATTTAGCACCTCATTTTACATAAAATAAGTTTTATAAGTCTACCCTCAAAAATTGATCAAGGTACAAACGAATAAAATGTTTATATATCACATTTTCAAATATCTATTATTCTCCATTTTACTCGATCTCCTAAACGGTTAAAGATAGGACATCGCGGTTTTAACCAGTGGATTTAGCACCTCATTTTACATAAAATAAGTCCTATAAGTCTACTCTCAAGGGTTGATAAAGGTACAAACGAATAAAATATTTATATATCACATTTTCAAATATCTATTATTCTCCATTTTACTCCTTCTCCTAAACGGTTAAAGATAGGACATCGCGGTTTTCACCAGTGGATTTAGCACCTCATTTTACATAAAATAAGTCCTATAAGTCTACTCTCAAGAGTTGATAAAGGAACAAACGAATAAAATTTTTATATATCACATTTTCAAATATCTATTATTCTCCATTTTACTCGATCTCCTAAACGCTTAAATATAGGACATCGCGGTTTTCACCAGTGGATTTAGCACCTCATTTTACATAAAATAAGTCCTATAAGTCTACTCTCAAGAGTTGATAAAAGTACAAACCAATAAAATGTTTATATATCACATTTTCAAATATCTATTATTCTCCATTTTACTCGATCTCCTAAACGGTTAAAGATAGGACATCGCGGTTTTCACCAGTGGATTTAGCACCTCATTTTACTTAAAATAAGTCTTATAAGTCTACTCTCAAGAGTTGATAAAGGTAAAAACGAATAAAATGTTTATATATCACATTATAAAATATCTGTTATTCTCCATTTTACTCGATCTCCTAAACGGTTAAAGATAGGACATCGCGGTTTTCACCAGTCGATTTAGCACCTCATTTTACATAAAATAACTTTTATAATTCTACTCTCAAGAGTTGATAAAGGTACAAACGAATAAAATGTTTATATATCACATTTTCAAATATCTGTTATTATTAATTTTACTCGATCTCTTAAACGGTTAGAGATAGGACATCGCGGTTTTTACCAGTGGATTTAGCACCTTATTTTACATAAAATAAGTCCTATAAGTCTACTCTCAAGAGTTGATAAAGGTTCAAACGAATAAAGTGTTTATATATCACATTTTCAAATATCTTTTATTCTCCATTTTACTCGATCTCCTAAACGGTTAAAGATAGGACATCGCGGTTTTCACCAGTGGATTTAGCACAATATTTTACATAAAATAAGTCCTATAAGTCTACTCTCAAGAGTTGATAAAGGTACAAACGAACAAAATTTGTTATATCACAATTTTAAATATCTATTATTCTCAATTTTACTTGATCTCCTAAACGGTTAAAGATAGAACATCGCGGTTTTTACCAGTGGATTTAGCACCTCATTTTACATAAAATAAGTTTTATAAGTCTACCCTCAAAAATTGATCAAGGTACAAACGAATAAAATGTTTATATATCACATTTTCAAATATCTATTATTCTCCATTTCACTCAATCTCCTAAACGGTTAAAGATAGGACATCGCGGTTTTCACCAGTGGATTTAGCACCTCATTTTACATATAATAACTCCTATAAGTCTACTCTCAAAAGTTGATAAAGGTACAAACGAATAAAATGTTTATATATCACATTTTCAAATATCTATTAATATCCATTTCACTCAATCTCCTAAACGGTTAAAGATAGGACATCGCGGTTTTCTCCAGAGGATTTAGTACCTCATTTTACATAAAATAAGAACTATAAGTCTACTCTCAAAAGTTGATAAAGGTACAAACGAATAAAATGTTTATATATCACATTTTCAAATATCTATTAATATCCATTTTACTCGATCTCCTAAACGGTTAAAGATAGGACATCGCGGTTTTCACCAGTAAATTTAGCACCTCATTTTACATAAAATAGGTCCTATAAGTCTACTCTCAAGAGTTGATAAAGGTACAAACAAATAAAATGTTTATATATCACATTTTCAAATATCTATTATTCTCCATTTTACTCGATCTCCTAAACGGTTAAAGATATCACATCGCGGTTTTCACAAGTGGATTAAGCACCTCATTTTACATAAAATAGGTCCTATAAGTCTACTCTCAAGGGTTGATAAAGGTAAAAACGAATAAAATGTTTATATATCACATTTTCAAATATCTATTATTCTCCATTTTACTCGATCTCCTAAACGGTTAAAGATATCACATCGCGGTTTTCACCAGAGGATTTAGCACCTCATTTTACATAAAATAACTTTTATAATTCTACTCTCAAGAGTAGATAATGGTACAAACGAGTAAAATGTTTATATATCACATTTTCAAATATCTGTTATTATTAATTTTACTCGATCTCTTAAACGGTTAGAGATAGGACATCGCGGTTTTTACCAGTGGATTTAGCACCTTATTTTACATAAAATAAGTCCTATAAGTCTACTCTCAAGAGTTGATAAAGGTACAAACGAATAAAGTGTTTATATATCACATTTTCAGATATCTATTATTATCCATTTTACTCGATCTCCTAAACGGTTAAAGAGAGGACATCGCGGTTTTCACCAGTGGATTTAGCACTATATTTTACATAAAATAAGTCCTATAAGTCTACTCTCAAGAGTTGATAAAGGTACAAACAAATAAAATGTTTATATATCACATTTTCAAATATCTATTATTCTCCATTTTACTCGATCTCCTAAACGGTTAAAGATATCACATCGCGGTTTTCACCAGAGGATTTAGCACCTCATTTTACATAAAATAACTTTTATAATTCTACTCTCAAGAGTAGATAATGGTACAAACGAATAAAATGTTTATATATCACATTTTCAAATATCTGTTATTATTAATTTTACTCGATCTCTTAAACGGTTAGAGATAGGACATCGCGGTTTTTACCAGTGGATTTAGCACCTTATTTTACATAAAATAAGTCCTATAAGTCTACTCTCAAGAGTTGATAAAGGTACAAACAAATAAAATGTTTATATATCACATTTTCAAATATCTATTATTCTCCATTTTACTCGATCTCCTAAGCGGTTCAAGATAGGACATCGCGGTTTTCACCAGTGGATTTAGCACCTCATTTTACATAAAATAAGTCCTATAAGTCTACCCTTAAGAGTTGATAAAGGTACAAACGGATAAAATTTTTATATATCACATTTTCAAATATCTATTGTTCTCAATTTTACTTGATCTCCTAAACGGTTTAAGATAGGACATCGCGGTTTTTATTAGAGGATTTAGCACCTTATTTTACATAAAATAAGTTTTATAAGTCTACTCTCAAGAGTTGATAAAGGTACAAACGAATAAAATGTTTATATATCACATTTTCAAATATCTATTATTCTCTATTTTACTCGATCTCCTAGACGGTGATAGATAGGACATCGCGGTTTTCACCAGTGGATTTAGCACCTCATTTTACATAAAATAAGTCCTATAAGTCTACTCTCAAGGGTTGATAAAGGTACAAACGAATAAAATGTTTATATATCACATTTTCAAATATCTATTATTCTCCATTTTACTCAATCTCCTAAACGGTTAAAGATAGGACATCGCGGTTTTCACCAGTGGATTTAGCACCTTATTTTACATAAAATAAGTCCTATAAGTCTACTCTCAAGAGTTGATAAAGGAACAAACAAATAAAATGTTTATATATCACATTTTCAAATATCTATTATTCTGCATTTTACTCGATCTCCTAAACGGTTAAAGATAGGACATCGCGGTTTTCACCAGTAAATTTAGCACCTCATTTTACATAAAATAGGTCCTATAAGTCTACTCTCAAGAGTTGATAAAGGTACAAACGAATAAAATGTTTATATATCACATTTTCAAATATCTATTATTCTCCATTTTACTCGATCTCCTAAACGGTTAAAGATATCACATCGCGGTTTTCACCAGTGGATTTAGCACCTCATTTTACATAAAACAGGTCCTATAAGTCTACTCTCAAGAGTTGATAAAGGTACAAACGAATAAAATGTTTATGTATCACATTTTCAAATATCTATTATTCTCCATTTTACTCGATCTCCTAAACGGTTAAAGATATCACATCGCGGTTTTCACAAGTGGATTAAGCACCTCATTTTACATAAAATAGGTCCTATAAGTCTACTCTCAAGGGTTGATAAAGGTAAAAACGAATAAAATGTTTATATATCACATTTTCAAATATCTATTATTCTCCATTTTACTCGATCTCCTAAACGGTTAAAGATATCACATCGCGGTTTTCACCAGAGGATTTAGCACCTCATTTTACATAAAATAAGTTTTATAAGTCTACTCTCAAGAGTTGATAAAGGTAAAAACGAATAAAATGTTTATATATCACATTTTCAAATATCTATTATTCTCCATTTTACTCGATCTCCTAAACGGTTAAAGATATCACATCGCGGTTTTCACCAGAGGATTTAGCACCTCATTTTACATAAAATAACTTTTATAATTCTACTCTCAAGAGTAGATAATGGTACAAACGAATAAAATGTTTATATATCACATTTTCAAATATCTGTTATTATTAATTTTACTCGATCTCTTAAACGGTTAGAGATAGGACATCGCGGTTTTTACCAGTGGATTTAGCCCCTTATTTTACATAAAATAAGTCCTATAAGTCTACTCTCAAGAGTTGATAAAGGTACAAACGAATAAAGTGTTTATATATCACATTTTCAGATATCTATTATTATCCATTTTACTCGATCTCCTAAACGGTTAAAGAGAGGACATCGCGGTTTTCACCAGTGGATTTAGCACTATATTTTACATAAAATAAGTCCTATAAGTCTACTCTCAAGAGTTGATAAAGGTACAAACAAATAAAATGTTGATATATCACATTTTCAAATAACTATTATTCTCCATTTTACTCGATCTCCTAAGCGGTTCAAGATAGGACATCGCGGTTTTCACCAGTGGATTTAGCACCTCATTTTACATAAAATAAGTCCTATAAGTCTACTCTTAAGAGTTGATAAAGGTACAAACGGATAAAATTTTTATATATCACATTTTCAAATATCTATTGTTCTCAATTTTACTTGATCTCCTAAACGGTTTAAGATAGGACATCGCGGTTTTTATTAGAGGATTTAGCACCTCATTTTACATAAAATAAGTTTTATAAGTCTACTCTCAAGAGTTGATAAAGGTACAAACGAATAAAATGTTTATATATCACATTTTCAAATATCTATTATTCTCTATTTTACTCGATCTCCTAGACGGTGATAGATAGGACATCGCGGTTTTCACCAGTGGATTTAGCACCTCATTTTACATAAAATATGTCCTATAAGTCTACTCTCAAGGGTTGATAAAGGTACAAACGAATAAAATGTTTATATATCACATTTTCAAATATCTATTATTCTCCATTTTACTCAATCTCCTAAACGGTTAAAGATAGGACATCGCGGTTTTCACCAGTGGATTTAGCACCTTATTTTACATAAAATAAGTCCTATAAGTCTACTCTCAAGAGTTGATAAAGGAACAAACAAATAAAATGTTTATATATCACATTTTCAAATATCTATTATTCTGCATTTTACTCGATCTCCTAAACGGTTAAAGATAGGACATCGCGGTTTTAACCAGTGGATTTAGCACCTCATTTTACATAAAATAAGTCCTATAAGTCTTCTCTCAAGGGTTGATAAAGGTACAAACGAATAAAATGTTTATATATCACATTTTCAAATATCTATTATTCTCCATTTTACTCCATCTCCTAAACGGTTAAAGATAGGACATCGCGGTTTACACCAGTGGATTTAGCACCTCATTTTACATAAAATAAGTCCTATAAGTCTACTCTCAAGAGTTGATAAAGGTACAAACGAATAAAATTTTTATATATCACATTTTCAAATATCTATTATTCTCAATTTTACTCGATCTCCTAAACGGTTAAAGATAGGACCTCGCGGTTTTCACCAGTAAATTTAGCACCTCATTTTACATAAAATAGGTCCTATAAGTCTACTCTTAAGAGTTGATAAAGGTACAAACGAATAAAATGTTTATATATCACATTTTCAAATATCTATTATTCTCCATTTTACTCGATCTCCTAAACGGTTAAAGATATCACATCGCGGTTTTCACCAGTGGATTTAGCACCTCATTTTACATAAAACAGGTCCTATAAGTCTACTCTCAAGAGTTGATAAAGGTACAAACGAATAAAATGTTTATGTATCACATTTTCAAATATCTATTATTCTCCATTTTACTCGATCTCCTAAACGGTTAAAGATATCACATCGCGGTTTTCACAAGTGGATTAAGCACCTCATTTTACATAAAATAGGTCCTATAAGTCTACTCTCAAGGGTTGATAAAGGTAAAAACGAATAAAATGTTTATATATCACATTTTCAAATATCTATTATTCTCCATTTTACTCGATCTCCTAAACGGTTAAAGAGAGGACATCGCGGTTTTCACCAGTGGATTTAGCACTATACTTTACATAAAATAAGTCCTATAAGTCTACTCTCAAGAGTTGATAAAGGTACAAACAAATAAAATGTTTATAAATAACATTTTCAAATATCTATTATTCTCCATTTTACTCGATCTCCTAAGCGGTTCAAGATAGGACATCGCGGTTTTCACCAGTGGATTTAGCACCTCATTTTACATAAAATAAGTCCTATAAGTCTACTCTCAAAAGTTGATAAAGGTACAAACGAATAAAATGTTTATATATCACATTTTCAAATATCTATTATTCTCCATTTTACTCGATCTCCTAGACGGTGATAGATAGGACATCGCGGTTTTCACCAGTGGATTTAGCACCTCATTTTACATAAAATATGTCCTATAGGTCTACTCTCAAGGGTTGATAATGGTACAAACGAATAAAATGTTTATATATCACATTTTCAAATATCTATTATTCTCCATTTTACTCAATCACCTAAACGGTTAAAGATAGGACATCGCGGTTTTCACCAGTGAATTTAGCAACTTATTTTACATAAAATAAGTCCTATAAGTCTACTCTCAAGAGTTGATAAAGGTACAAACAAATAAAATGTTTATATATCACATTTTCAAATATCTAATATTCTCCATTTTACTCGATCTCCTAAACGGTTAAAGATAGGACATCGCGGTTTTAACCAGTGGATTTAGCACCTCATTTTACATAAAATAAGTCCTATAAGTCTACTCTCAAGGGTTGATAAAGGTACAAACGAATAAAATGTTTATATATCACATTTTCAAATATCTATTATTCTCCATTTTACTCCATCTCCTAAACGGTTAAAGATAGGACATCGCGGTTTTCACCAGTGGATTTAGCACCTCATTTTACATAAAATAGGTCCTATAAGTCTACTCTCAAGAGTTGATAAAGGAACAAACGAATAAAATTTTTATATATCACATTTTCAAATATCTATTCTCAATTTTACTCGATCTCCTAAACGGTTAAAAATAGGACATCGCGGTTTTCACCAGTGGATTTAGCACCTCATTTTACAGAAAATAAGTCCTATAAGTCTACTCTTAAGAGTTGATAAAGGTACAAACGAATAAAATGTTTATATATCACATATTCAAATATCTATTATTCTCCATTTTACTCGATCTCCTAAACGGTTAAAAATAGGACATTGCGGTTTTCAACAGAGGGTTTAGCACCTCATTTTACATAAAATAAGTCCTATAAGTCTACTCTTAAGAGTTGATAAAGGTACAAACAAATAAAAGGTTTATATATCACATTTTCAAATATCTATTATTCTCCATTTTACTCGATCTCCTAAACGGTTAAAGATAGGACATCGCGGTTTTCACCAGTGGATTTAGCACTATATTTTACATAAAATAAGTCCTATAAGTCTACTCTCAAGAGTTGATAAAGGTACAAACGAACAAAATTTTTTATATCACAATTTTAAATATCTATTATTCTCAATTTTACTTGATCTCCTAAACGGTTAAAGATAGAACATCGCGGTTTTTACCAGTGGATTTAGCACCTCATTTTACATAAAATAAGTTATATAAGTCTACCCTCAAAAATTGATCAAGGTACAAACGAATAAAATGTTTATATATCACATTTTCAAATAACTATTTTTATCCATTTTACTCGATCTCCTAAACGGTTAAAGATAGGACATCGAGGTTTTCACCAGTGGATTTAGCACCTCATTTTACATAAAATAGGTCCTATAAGTCTACTCTCAAGAGTTGATAAAGGTACAATCGAATAAAATGTTTATATATCACATTTTCAAATAACTATTTTTATCCATTTTACTCGATCTCCTAAACGGTTCAAGATAGGACATCGCTGTTTTTACCAGTGGATTTAGTCCCTCATTTTACATAAAATAAGTCCTATAAGTCTACTCTCAAGATTTGATCAAGGTACAAACGAACAAAATGTTTATATATCACATTTTCAAATATCTATTATTCTCAATTTTACTTGATCTCCTAAACGGTTAAAGATAGGACATCGAGGGTTTCACCAGTGGATTTAGCACCTCATTTTACATAAAATAGGTCCTATAAGTCTACTCTCAAGAGTTGATAAAGGTACAATCGAATAAAATGTTTATATATCACATTTTCAAATAACTATTTTTATCCATTTTACTCGATCTCCTAAACGGTTCAAGATAGGACATCGCTGTTTTTACCAGTGGATTTAGTCCCTCATTTTACATAAAATAAGTCCTATAAGTCTACTCTCAAGATTTGATCAAGGTACAAACGAACAAAATGTTTATATATCACATTTTCAAATAACTATTATTCTCAATTTTACTTGATCTCCTAAACGGTTAAAGATAGGACATCGAGGTTTTCACCAGTGGATTTAGCACCTCATTTTACATAAAATAGGTCCTATAAGTCTACTCTCAAGAGTTGATAAAGGTACAATCGAATAAAATGTTTATATATCACATTTTCAAATAACTATTTTTATCCATTTTACTCGATCTCCTAAACGGTTCAAGATAGGACATCGCTGTTTTTACCAGTGGATTTAGTCCCTCATTTTACATAAAATAAGTCCTATAAGTCTACTCTCAAAATTTGATCAAGGTACAAACGAACAAAATGTTTATATATCACATTTTCAAATATCTATTATTCTTCATTTTACTCGATCTCCTAAACGGTTAAAGATAGGTCTTCGCGGATTTCACCAGTGGATTTAGCACCTCATTTTACATAAAATAAGTCAAATAAGTCTACTCTCAAAAGTTGATAAAGGTACAAACGAATAAAATGTTTATATATCACATTATCAAATATCTATTATTCTCCATTTAACTCGATCTCCTAAACGGTTAAAGATAGGACATCGCGGTTTTCACCAGTGAATTTAGCACCTCATTTTACATAAAATAGGTCCTATAAGTCTACTTTCAAGAGTTGATAAAGGTAAAAACGACTAAAAGGTTTATATATCACATTTTCAAATATCTATTTTTCTCCATTTAGTCGATCTCCTAAACGGTTCAAGATAGGACATCGCTGTTTTCACCAGTGGATGTAGCACCTCATTTTACATAAAATATGTCCTATAAGTCTACTCACAAGAGTTGATAATGGTACAAACGAACAAAATGTTTATATATCACATTTTCAAATATTTATTATTCTACATTTTACTCGATCTCCTAAACGGTTCAAGATTGGACATCAGGGATTTCACCAGTGGATTTAGCACCTCATTTTACATAAAATAAGTCCTATAAGTCTACTCTCAAGAGTTGATCAAGGTACATACGAACAAAATGTTTATATATCACATTTTCAAATATCTATTTTTCTCCATTTTACTCGATCTCCTAAACGGTTCGAATTAGGACATCGCTGTTTTCACCAGTGGATGTAGCACCTCATTTTACATAAAATATGTCCTATAAGTCTACTCACAAGAGTTGATAATGGTACAAACGAACAAAATGTTTATATATCACATTTTCAAATATTTATTATTCTACATTTTACTCGATCTCCTAAACGGTTCAAGATTGGACATCGGGGTTTTCACCAGTGGATTTTGCACCTCATATTACATAAAATAAGTCCTATAAGTCTACTCTCAAGAGTTGATCAAGGTACAAACGAACAAAATGTTTATATATCACATTTTCAAATATCTATTATTCTCCATTTTACTCGATCTCCTAAACGGTTCAAGATAGGACATCGCGGTTTTCACCAGTGGATTAAGCACCTCATTTTACATAAAATAAGTCCTATAAGTCTACTCTCAAGAGTTGATCAAGGTACAAACGAACAAAATGTTTATATATCACATTTTCAAATATCTATTATTCTACATTTTACTCGATCTCCTAAACGGTTCAAGATTGGACATCGGGGTTTTCACCAGTGGATTAAGCACCTCATTTTACATAAAATAAGTCCTATAAGTCTACTCTCAAGAATTGATCAAGGTACAAACGAACAAAATGTTTATATATCACATTTTCAAATATCTATTATTCTCCATTTTACTCGATCTCCTAAACGGTTCAAGATAGGACATCGCGGTTTTTACCAGTGGATTTAGCACCTCAATTTACATAAAATAAGTCCTATAAGTCTACTCTCAAGAGTTGATAAAGGTACAAACGAATAAAATGTTTATATATCACATTTTCAAATATCTATTAATATCCATTTTACTCGATCTCCTAAACGGTTTAAGATATGACATCGGGGTTTTAACCAGTGGATTTAGCACCTCATTTTACATAAAATAAGTCCTATAAGTCTACTGTCAAGAGTTGATAAAGGTACAAACGAATAAAATGTTTATATATCACATTTTCAAATATCTATTATTCACCATTTTACTTGATCTCCTAAACGGTTAAGGATAGGACATCGCGGTTTTCACCAGTGGATTTAGCACTATATTTTACATAAAATAACTCCTATAAGTCTACTCTCAAGATTTGATCAAGGTACAAACGAACAAAATGTTTATATATCACATTTTCAAATATCTATTATTCTTCATTTTACTCGATCTCCTAAACGGTTAAAGATAGGACATCGAGGTTTTCACCAGTGGATTAAGCACCTCTTTTTACCTAAAATAAGTCCTATAAGTCTACTCTTAAGAGTTGATAAAGGTACAAACGAATAAAATGTTTATATATCACATTTTCAAATATCTGTTATTATCAATTTTACTCGATCTCTTAAACGGTTAAAGATAGGACATCGCTGTTTTTACCAGTGGATTTAGCACCTCATTTTACATAAAATAAGTCCTATAAGTCTACTCCCAAGAGTTGATCAAGGTACAAACGAACAAAATGTTTATATATCACATTTTCAAATATCTATTATTCTTCATTTTACTCGATCTCTTAAACGGTTAAAGATAGGACATCGCTGTTTTTACCAGTGGATTTAGTACCTCATTTTACATAAAAGAAGTCCTATAAGTCTACTCTCAAGATTTGATCAAGGTACAAACGAACAAAATGTTTATATATCACATTTTCAAATATCTATTATTCTTCATTTTACTCGATCTCTTAAACGGTTAACGATAGGACATCGCGGATTTCACCAGTGGATTTAGCACCTCATTTTACATAAAATAAGTCCTATAAGTCTACTCTTTAGAGTTGATAAAGGTAAAAACGAATAAAATGTTTATATATCACATTTTCAAATATCTATTATTCTCCATTTTACTCGATCTCCTAAACGGTTAAAGATAGGACATCGAGGTTTTCACCAGTGGATTTAGCACCTCATTTTACATAAAATAGGTCCTATAAGTCTACTCTTAAAAGTTGATAAAGGTACAAACGAATAAAATGTTTATATATCACATTTTCAAATATCTATTATTCTCCATTTTACTCGATCTCCTAAACGGTTAAAGATAGGACATCGCGGTTTTAACCAGTGGATTTAGCACCTCATTTAACATATAATAAGTCCTATAAGTCTACTCTCAAGAGTTGATAAAGGTACAAACGAATAAAATGTTTATATATCACATTTTCAAATATATACTATTTTCCATTTTACTCGATCTCCTAAACGGTTAAAGATAGGACATCGCGGTTTTTACCAGTGGATTTAGCACCTCATTTTACATAAAATAAGTCCTATAAGTCTACTCTCAAGAGTTGATAAAGGCACAAACGAATAAAATGTTTATATATCACATTTTCAAATATCTATTATTTTCTTTTTTACTCGATCTCCTAAACGGTTAAAGATAGGACATCGCGGTTTTCACCAGTGGATTTAGCACCTCATTTTACATAAAATAAGTCCTATAAGTCTACTGTCAAGAGTTGATAAAGGTACAAAATAATAAAATGTTTATATATCACATTTTCAAATATCTATTATTCACCATTTTACTTGATCTCCTAAACGGTTAAGGATAGGACATCGCGGTTTTCACCAGTGAATTTAGCACTTCATTTTATATAAAATAGGTCCTATAAGTCTACTTTCAAGAGTTGATAAAGGTAAAAACGAATAAAATGTTTATATATCACATTTTCAAATATCTATTTTTCTCCATTTTACTCGATCTCCTAAACGGTTCAAGATAGGACATCGCTGTTTTCACCAGTGGATGTAGCACCTCATTTTACATAAAATATGTCCTATAAGTCTACTCTCAAGAGTTGATAAAGGTACAAACGAACAAAATGTTCATTTTACATAAAATATGTCCTATAAGTCTACTCTCAAGAGTTGATCAAGGTACAAACGAACAAAATGTTTATATATCACATTTTCAAATATCTATTATTCTCCATTTTACTCGATCTTCTAAACGGTTAAAGATAGGACATCGAGGTTTTCACCAGTGGATTTAGCACCTCATTTTACATAAAATAGGTCCTATAAGTCTACTCTTAAAAGTTGATAAAGGTACAAACGAATAAAATGTTTATAAATCACATTTTCAAACATCTATTATTCTCCATTTTACTCGATCTTCTAAACGGTTAAAGATAGGACATCGCGGTTTTCACCAGTGGATTTAGCACTATATTTTACATAAAATAAGTCCTATAAGTCTACTCTCAAGAGTTGATAAAGGTACAAACGAACAAAATTTTTTATATCACAATTTTAAATATCTATTATTCTCAATTTTACTTGATCTCCTAAACGGTTAAAGATAGAACATCGCGGTTTTTACCAGTGGATTTAGCACCTCATTTTACATAAAATAAGTTATATAAGTCTACCCTCAAAAATTGATCAAGGTACAAACGAATAAAATGTTTATATATCACATTTTCAAATAACTATTTTTATCCATTTTACTCGATCTCCTAAACGGTTAAAGATAGGACATCGAGGTTTTCACCAGTGGATTTAGCACCTCATTTTACATAAAATAGGTCCTATAAGTCTACTCTCAAGAGTTGATAAAGGTACAATCGAATAAAATGTTTATATATCACATTTTCAAATAACTATTTTTATCCATTTTACTCGATCTCCTAAACGGTTCAAGATAGGACATCGCTGTTTTTACCAGTGGATTTAGTCCCTCATTTTACATAAAATAAGTCCTATAAGTCTACTCTCAAGATTTGATCAAGGTACAAACGAACAAAATGTTTATATATCACATTTTCAAATATCTATTATTCTCAATTTTACTTGATCTCCTAAACGGTTAAAGATAGGACATCGAGGGTTTCACCAGTGGATTTAGCACCTCATTTTACATAAAATAGGTCCTATAAGTCTACTCTCAAGAGTTGATAAAGGTACAATCGAATAAAATGTTTATATATCACATTTTCAAATAACTATTTTTATCCATTTTACTCGATCTCCTAAACGGTTCAAGATAGGACATCGCTGTTTTTACCAGTGGATTTAGTCCCTCATTTTACATAAAATAAGTCCTATAAGTCTACTCTCAAGATTTGATCAAGGTACAAACGAACAAAATGTTTATATATCACATTTTCAAATAACTATTATTCTCAATTTTACTTGATCTCCTAAACGGTTAAAGATAGGACATCGAGGTTTTCACCAGTGGATTTAGCACCTCATTTTACATAAAATAGGTCCTATAAGTCTACTCTCAAGAGTTGATAAAGGTACAATCGAATAAAATGTTTATATATCACATTTTCAAATAACTATTTTTATCCATTTTACTCGATCTCCTAAACGGTTCAAGATAGGACATCGCTGTTTTTACCAGTGGATTTAGTCCCTCATTTTACATAAAATAAGTCCTATAAGTCTACTCTCAAGATTTGATCAAGGTACAAACGAACAAAATGTTTATATATCACATTTTCAAATATCTATTATTCATCATTTTACTCGATCTCCTAAACGGTTAAAGATAGGTCTTCGCGGATTTCACCAGTGGATTTAGCACCTCATTTTACATAAAATAAGTCAAATAAGTCTACTCTCAAAAGTTGATAAAGGTACAAACGAATAAAATGTTTATATATCACATTATCAAATATCTATTATTCTCCATTTAACTCGATCTCCTAAACGGTTAAAGATAGGACATCGCGGTTTTCACCAGTGAATTTAGCACCTCATTTTACATAAAATAGGTCCTATAAGTCTACTTTCAAGAGTTGATAAAGGTAAAAACGACTAAAAGGTTTATATATCACATTTTCAAATATCTATTTTTCTCCATTTAGTCGATCTCCTAAACGGTTCAAGATAGGACATCGCTGTTTTCACCAGTGGATGTAGCACCTCATTTTACATAAAATATGTCCTATAAGTCTACTCACAAGAGTTGATAATGGTACAAATGAACAAAATGTTTATATATCACATTTTCAAATATTTATTATTCTACATTTTACTCGATCTCCTAAACGGTTCAAGATTGGACATCAGGGATTTCACCAGTGGATTTAGCACCTCATTTTACATAAAATAAGTCCTATAAGTCTACTCTCAAGAGTTGATCAAGGTACATACGAACAAAATGTTTATATATCACATTTTCAAATATCTATTTTTCTCCATTTTACTCGATCTCCTAAACGGTTCGAATTAGGACATCGCTGTTTTCACCAGTGGATGTAGCACCTCATTTTACATAAAATATGTCCTATAAGTCTACTCACAAGAGTTGATAATGGTACAAACGAACAAAATGTTTATATATCACATTTTCAAATATTTATTATTCTACATTTTACTCGATCTCCTAAACGGTTCAAGATTGGACATCGGGGTTTTCACCAGTGGATTTTGCACCTCATATTACATAAAATAAGTCCTATAAGTCTACTCTCAAGAGTTGATCAAGGTACAAACGAACAAAATGTTTATATATCACATTTTCAAATATCTATTATTCTCCATTTTACTCGATCTCCTAAACGGTTCAAGATAGGACATCGCGGTTTTCACCAGTGGATTAAGCACCTCATTTTACATAAAATAAGTCCTATAAGTCTACTCTCAAGAATTGATCAAGGTACAAACGAACAAAATGTTTATATATCACATTTTCAAATATCTATTATTCTCCATTTTACTCGATCTCCTAAACGGTTCAAGATAGGACATCGCGGTTTTTACCAGTGGATTTAGCACCTCAATTTACATAAAATAAGTCCTATAAGTCTACTCTCAAGAGTTGATAAAGGTACAAACGAATAAAATGTTTATATATCACATTTTCAAATATCTATTAATATCCATTTTACTCGATCTCCTAAACGGTTTAAGATATGACATCGGGGTTTTAACCAGTGGATTTAGCACCTCATTTTACATAAAATAAGTCCTATAAGTCTACTGTCAAGAGTTGATAAAGGTACAAACGAATAAAATGTTTATATATCACATTTTCAAATATCTATTATTCACCATTTTACTTGATCTCCTAAACGGTTAAGGATAGGACATCGCGGTTTTCACCAGTGGATTTAGCACTATATTTTACATAAAATAACTCCTATAAGTCTACTCTCAAGATTTGATCAAGGTACAAACGAACAAAATGTTTATATATCACATTTTCAAATATCTATTATTCTTCATTTTACTCGATCTCCTAAACGGTTAAAGATAGGACATCGAGGTTTTCACCAGTGGATTAAGCACCTCTTTTTACCTAAAATAAGTCCTATAAGTCTACTCTTAAGAGTTGATAAAGGTACAAACGAATAAAATGTTTATATATCACATTTTCAAATATCTGTTATTATCAATTTTACTCGATCTCTTAAACGGTTAAAGATAGGACATCGCTGTTTTTACCAGTGGATTTAGCACCTCATTTTACATAAAATAAGTCCTATAAGTCTACTCCCAAGAGTTGATCAAGGTACAAACGAACAAAATGTTTATATATCACATTTTCAAATATCTATTATTCTTCATTTTACTCGATCTCTTAAACGGTTAAAGATAGGACATCGCTGTTTTTACCAGTGGATTTAGTACCTCATTTTACATAAAAGAAGTCCTATAAGTCTACTCTCAAGATTTGATCAAGGTACAAACGAACAAAATGTTTATATATCACATTTTCAAATATCTATTATTCTTCATTTTACTCGATCTCTTAAACGGTTAACGATAGGACATCGCGGATTTCACCAGTGGATTTAGCACCTCATTTTACATAAAATAAGTCCTATAAGTCTACTCTTTAGAGTTGATAAAGGTAAAAACGAATAAAATGTTTATATATCACATTTTCAAATATCTATTATTCTCCATTTTACTCGATCTCCTAAACGGTTAAAGATAGGACATCGCGGATTTCACCAGTGGATTTAGCACCTCATTTTACATAAAATAAGTCCTATAAGTCTACTCTTTAGAGTTGATAAAGGTAAAAACGAATAAAATGTTTATATATCACATTTTCAAATATCTATTATTCTCCATTTTACTCGATCTCCTAAACGGTTAAAGATAGGACATCGAGGTTTTCACCAGTGGATTTAGCACCTCATTTTACATAAAATAGGTCCTATAAGTCTACTCTCAAGAGTTGATAAAGGTACAATCGAATAAAATGTTTATATATCACATTTTCAAATAACAATTTTTATCCATTTTACTCGATCTCCTAAACGGTTCAAGATAGAACATCGCTGTTTTTACCAGTGGATTTAGTACCTCATTTTACATAAAATAAGTCCTATAAGTCTACTCTCAAGATTTGATCAAGATACAAACGAACAAAATGTTTATATATCACATTTTCAAATATCTATTATTCTTCATTTTACTCGATCTCCTAAACGGTTAAAGATAGGTCTTCGCGGATTTCACCAGTGGATTTAGCACCTCATTTTACATAAAATAAGTAATATAGGTCTACTCTTTAGAGTTGATAAAAGTACAAACGAATAAAATGTTTATATATCACATTTTCAAATATCTATTATTCTCCATTTTACTCGATCTCCTAAACGGTTAAAGATAGGACATCGAGGTTTTCACCAGTGGATTAAGCACCTCATTTTACATAAAATATTTCCTATAAGTCTACTCTTAAAAGTTGATAAAGGTACAAACGAATAAAATGTTTATATATCACATTTTCAAATATCTATTATTCTCCATTTTACTCGATCTTCTAAACGGTTAAAGATAGGACATCGAGGTTTTCACCAGTGGATTTAGCACCTCATTTTACATAAAATAAATCCTATAAGTCTACTCTTTAGAGTTGATAAAGGTAAAAACGAATAAATTGTTTATATATCACATTTTCAAATATCTATTATTCTCCATTTTACTCGATCTCCTAAACGGTTAAAGATAGGACATCGAGGTTTTCACCAGTGGATTTAGCACCTCATTTTACATAAAATAGGTCCTATAAGTCTACTCTTAAAAGTTGATAAAGGTACAAACGAATAAAATGTTTATATATCACATTTTCAAATATCTATTATTCTCCATTTTACTCGATCTCCTAAACGGTTAAAGATAGGACATCGCGGTTTTAACCAGTGGATTTAGCACCTCATTTAACATATAATAAGTCCTATAAGTCTACTCTCAAGAGTTGATAAAGGTACAAACGAATAAAATGTTTATATATCACATTTTCAAATATATACTATTATCCATTTTACTCGATCTCCTAAACGGTTAAAGATAGGACATCGCGGTTTTTACCAGTGGATTTAGCACCTCATTTTACATAAAATAAGTCCTATAAGTCTACTCTCAAGAGTTGATAAAGGCACAAACGAATAAAATGTTTATATATCACATTTTCAAATATCTATTATTTTCTATTTTACTCGATCTCCTAAACGGTTAAAGATAGGACATCGCGGTTTTCACCAGTCGATTTAGCACCTCATTTTACATAAAATAAGTCCTATAAGTCTATTGTCAAGAGTTGATAAAGGTACAAAATAATAAAATGTTTATATATCACATTTTCAAATATCTATTATTCACCATTTTACTTGATCTCCTAAACGGTTAAGGATAGGACATCGCGGTTTTCACCAGTGAATTTAGCACTTCATTTTATATAAAATAGGTCCTATAAGTCTACTTTCAAGAGTTGATAAAGGTAAAAACGAATAAAATGTTTATATATCACATTTTCAAATATCTATTTTTCTCCATTTTACTCGATCTCCTAAACGGTTCAAGATAGGACATCGCTGTTTTCACCAGTGGATGTAGCACCTCATTTTACATAAAATATGTCCTATAAGTCTACTCTCAAGAGTTGATAAAGGTACAAACGAACAAAATGTTCATTTTACATAAAATATGTCCTATAAGTCTACTCTCAAGAGTTGATCAAGGTACAAACGAACAAAATGTTTATATATCACATTTTCAAATATCTATTATTCTCCATTTTACTCGATCTTCTAAACGGTTAAAGATAGGACATCGAGGTTTTCACCAGTGGATTTAGCACCTCATTTTACATAAAATAGGTCCTATAAGTCTACTCTTAAAAGTTGATAAAGGTACAAACGAATAAAATGTTTATAAATCACATTTTCAAACATCTATTATTCTCCATTTTACTCGATCTTCTAAACGGTTAAAGATAAGACATCGAGGTTTTCACCAGTGGATTTAGCACCTCATTTTACATAAAATAGGTCCTATAAGTCTACTCTCAAGAGTTGATAAAGGTAAAAACGAATTAAATGTTTATATATCACATTTTCAAATATCTATTTTTCTCCATTTTACTCGATCTCCCAAACGGTTCAAGTTAGGACACCGCGGTTTTCACCAGTGGATTTAGCACCTCATTTTACATAAAATAAGTCCTATAAGTCTACTCTCAAGAGTTGATAAAGGTACAATCGAATAAAATGTTTATATATCACATTTTCAAATAACTATTTTTATCCATTTTACTCGATCTCCTAAACGGTTCAAGATAGGACATCGCGGTTTTCACCAGTGGATTAAGCACCTCATTTTACATAAAATAAGTCCTATAAGTCTACTCTCAAGAGTTGATCAAGGTACAAACGAACAAAATGTTTATATATCACATTTTCAAATATCTATTATTCTACATTTTACTCGATCTCCTAAACGGTTCAAGATTGGACATCGGGGTTTTCACCAGTGGATTTAGCACCTCATTTTACATAAAATAAGTCCTATAAGTCTACTCTCAAGAATTGATCAAGGTACAAACGAACAAAATGTTTATATATCACATTTTCAAATATCTATTATTCTCCATTTTACTCGATCTCCTAAACGGTTAAAGATAGGACATCGCGGTTTTCAACAGAGGATTTAGTACCTCATTTTACATAAAATAGGTCCTATAAGTCTACTCTTAAAAGTTGATAAAGGTACAAACGAATAAAATGTTTATATATCACATTTTCAAATATCTATTATCATCCATTTTACTCGATCTCCTAAACGGTTAAAAATAGGACATCGCGGTTTTTACGAGTTGATTTAGCACCTCTTTTTACCTAAAATAAGTCCTATAAGTCTACTCTTAAGAGTTGATAAAGGTACAAACGAATAAAATGTTTATATATCACATTTTCAAATATCTATTATTCTACATTTTACTCGATCTCCTAAACGGTTCAAGATTGGACATCGGGGTTTTCACCAGTGGATTTAGCACCTCATTTTACATAAAATAAGTCCTATAAGTCTACTCTCAAGAATTGATCAAGGTACAAACGAACAAAATGTTTATATATCACATTTTCAAATATCTATTATTCTTCATTTTACTCGATCTCCTAAACGGTTAAAGATAGGACATCGAGGTTTTCACCAGTGGATTAAGCACCTCATTTTACATAAAATAGGTCCTATAAGTCTACTCTTAAAAGTTGATAAAGGTACAAACGAATAAAATGTTTATATATCACATTTTCAAATATCTATTTTTCTCCATTTTACTCGATCTCCTAAACGGTTCAAGATAGGACATCGCTGTTTTCACCAGTGGATGTAGCACCTCATTTTACATAAAATATGTCCTATAAGTCTACTCTCAAGAGTTGATAAAGGTACAAACGAACAAAATGTTTATATATAACATTTTCAAATATCTATTATTCTCCATTTTACTCGATCTCCTAAACGGTTCAAGATAGGACATCGTGGTTTTCACCAGTGGATTAAGCACCTCATTTTACATAAAATATGTCCTATAAGTCTACTCTCAAGAGTTGATCAAGGTACAAACGAACAAAATGTTTATATATCACATTTTCAAATATCTATTATTCTCCATTTTACTCGATCTTCTAAACGGTTAAAGATAGGACATCGAGGTTTTCACCAGTGGATTTAGCACCTCATTTTACATAAAATAGGTCCTATAAGTCTACTCTTAAAAGTTGATAAAGGTACAAACGAATAAAATGTTTATAAATCACATTTTCAAACATCTATTATTCTCCATTTTACTCGATCTTCTAAACGGTTAAAGATAAGACATCGAGGTTTTCACCAGTGGATTTAGCACCTCATTTTACATAAAATAGGTCCTATAAGTCTACTCTCAAGAGTTGATAAAGGTAAAAACGAATTAAATGTTTATATATCACATTTTCAAATATCTATTTTTCTCCATTTTACTCGATCTCCCAAACGGTTCAAGTTAGGACACCGCGGTTTTCACCAGTGGATTTAGCACCTCATTTTACATAAAATAAGTCCTATAAGTCTACTCTCAAGAGTTGATAAAGGTACAATCGAATAAAATGTTTATATATCACATTTTCAAATAACTATTTTTATCCATTTTACTCGATCTCCTAAACGGTTCAAGATAGGACATCGCGGTTTTCACCAGTGGATTAAGCACCTCATTTTACATAAAATAAGTCCTATAAGTCTACTCTCAAGAGTTGATCAAGGTACAAACGAACAAAATGTTTATATATCACATTTTCAAATATCTATTATTCTACATTTTACTCGATCTCCTAAACGGTTCAAGATTGGACATCGGGGTTTTCACCAGTGGATTTAGCACCTCATTTTACATAAAATAAGTCCTATAAGTCTACTCTCAAGAATTGATCAAGGTACAAACGAACAAAATGTTTATATATCACATTTTCAAATATCTATTATTCTCCATTTTACTCGATCTCCTAAACGGTTAAAGATAGGACATCGCGGTTTTCAACAGAGGATTTAGTACCTCATTTTACATAAAATAGGTCCTATAAGTCTACTCTTAAAAGTTGATAAAGGTACAAACGAATAAAATGTTTATATATCACATTTTCAAATATCTATTATCATCCATTTTACTCGATCTCCTAAACGGTTAAAAATAGGACATCGCGGTTTTTACGAGTTGATTTAGCACCTCTTTTTACCTAAAATAAGTCCTATAAGTCTACTCTTAAGAGTTGATTAAGGTACAAACGAATAAAATGTTTATATATCACATTTTCAAATATCTATTATTCTACATTTTACTCGATCTCCTAAACGGTTCAAGATTGGACATCGGGGTTTTCACCAGTGGATTTAGCACCTCATTTTACATAAAATAAGTCCTATAAGTCTACTCTCAAGAATTGATCAAGGTACAAACGAACAAAATGTTTATATATCACATTTTCAAATATCTATTATTCTTCATTTTACTCGATCTCCTAAACGGTTAAAGATAGGACATCGAAGTTTTCACCAGTGGATTAAGCACCTCATTTTACATAAAATAGGTCCTATAAGTCTACTCTTAAAAGTTGATAAAGGTACAAACGAATAAAATGTTTATATATCACATTTTCAAATATCTATTATCATCCATTTTACTCGATCTCCTAAACGGTTAAAAATAGGACATCGCGGTTTTTACGAGTTGATTTAGCACCTCTTTTTACCTAAAATAAGTCCTATAAGTCTACTCTTAAGAGTTGATAAAGGTACAAACGAATAAAATGTTTATATATCACATTTTCAAATATCTGTTATTATCAATTTTACTCGATCTCTTAAACGGTTAAAGATAGGACATCGCTGTTTTTACCAGTGGATTTAGCACCTCATTTTACATAAAATAAGTCCTATAAGTCTACTCCCAAGAGTTGATCAAGGTACAAACGAACAAAATGTTTATATATCACATTTTCAAATATCTATTATTCTTCATTTTACTCGATCTCCTAAACGGTTAAAGATAGGACATCGCGGATTTCACCAGTGGATTTAGCACCTCATTTTACATAAAATAAGTCCTATAAGTCTACTCTTTAGAGTTGATAAAAGTACAAACGAATAAAATGTTTATATATCACATTTTCAAATATCTATTATTCTTCATTTTACTCGATCTCTTAAACGGTTAAAGATAGGACATCGCTGTTTTTACCAGTGGATTTAGTACCTCATTTTACATAAAATAAGTCCTATAAGTCTACTCTCAAGATTTGATCAAGGTACAAACGAACAAAATGTTTATATATCACATTTTCAAATATCTATTATTCTTCATTTTACTCGATCTCCTAAACGGTTAACGATAGGACATCGCGGATTTCACCAGTGGATTTAGCACCTCATTTTACATAAAATAAGTCTTATAAGTCTACTCTTTAGAGTTGATAAAGGTAAAAACGAATAAAATGTTTATATATTACATTTTCAAATATCTATTATTCTCCATTTTACTCGATCTCCTAAACGGTTAAAGATAGGACATCGAGGTTTTCACCAGTGGATTTAGCACCTCATTTTACATAAAATAGGTCCTATAAGTCTACTCTCAAGAGTTGATAAAGGTACAATCGAATAAAATGTTTATATATCACATTTTCAAATAACTATTTTTATCCATTTTACTCGATCTCCTAAACGGTTCAAGATAGGACATCGCTGTTTTTACCAGTGGATTTAGTACCTCATTTTACATAAAATAAGTCCTATAAGTCTACTCTCAAGATTTGATCAAGGTACAAACGAACAAAATGTTTATATATCACATTTTCAAATATCTATTATTCTTCATTTTACTCGATCTCCTAAACGGTTAAAGATAGGTCTTCGCGGATTTCACCAGTGGATTTAGCACCTCATTTTACATAAAATAAGTCCTATAGGTCTACTCTTTAGAGTTGATAAAAGTACAAACGAATAAAATGTTTATATATCACATTTTCAAATATCTATTATTCTCCATTTTACTCGATCTCCTAAACGGTTAAAGATAGGACATCGAGGTTTTCACCAGTGGATTAAGCACCTCATTTTACATAAAATAGGTCCTATAAGTCTACTCTTAAAAGTTGATAAAGGTACAAACGAATAAAATGTTTATATATCACATTTTCAAATATCTATTATTCTCCATTTTACTCGATCTTCTAAACGGTTAAAGATAGGACATCGAGGTTTTCACCAGTGGATTTAGCACCTCATTTTACATAAAATAAATCCTATAAGTCTACTCTTTAGAGTTGATAATGTAAAAACGAATAAATTGTTTATATATCACATTTTCAAATATCTATTATTCTCCATTTTACTCGATCTCCTAAACGGTTAAAGATAGGACATCGAGGTTTTCACCAGTGGATTTAGCACCTCATTTTACATAAAATAGGTCCTATAAGTCTACTCTTAAAAGTTGATAAAGGTACAAATGAATAAAATGTTTATATATCACATTTTCAAATATCTATTATTCTCCATTTTACTCGATCTCCTAAACGGTTAAAGATAGGACATCACAGTTTTCACCAGTGGATTTAGCACCTCATTTTACATAAAATAAGTCCTATAAGTCTACTCTCAAGAGTTGATAAAGGTACAAACGAATAAAATGTTTATATATCACATTTTCAAATATCTATTATTTTCTATTTTACTCGATCTCCTAAACGGTTAAAGATAGGACATCGCGGTTTTCACCAGTGGATTTAGCACCTCATTTTACATAAAATAAGTCCTATAAGTCAACTCTCAAGAGTTGATAAAGGTACAAAATAATAAAATGTTTATATATCACATTTTCAAATATCTATTATTCTCCATTTTACTTGATCTCCTAAACGGTTAAGGATAGGACATCGCGGTTTTCACCAGTGAATTTAGCACTTCATTTTACATAAAATAGGTCCTATAAGTCTACTTTCAAGAGTTGATAAAGGTAAAAACGAATAAAATGTTTATATATCACATTTTCAAATATCTATTTTTCTCCATTTTACTCGATCTCCTAAACGGTTCAAGATAGGACATCGCTGTTTTCACCAGTGGATGTAGCACCTCATTTTACATAAAATATGTCCTATAAGTCTACTCTCAAGAGTTGATAAAGGTACAAACGAACAAAATGTTTATATATCACATTTTCAAATATCTATTATTCTCCATTTTACTCGATCTCCTAAACGGTTCAAGATAGGACATCGCGGTTTTCACCAGTGGATTAAGCACCTCATTTTACATAAAATAAGTCCTATAAGTCTACTCTCAAGAGTTGATCAAGGTACAAACGAACAAAATGTTTATATATCACATTTTCAAATATCTATTATTCTCCATTTTACTCGATCTTCTAAACGGTTAAAGATAGGACATCGAGGTTTTCACCAGTGGATTTAGCACCTCATTTTACATAAAATAGGTCCTATAAGTCTACTCTTAAAAGTTGATAAAGGTACAAACGAATAAAATGTTTATAAATCACATTTTCAAACATCTATTATTCTCCATTTTACTCGATCTTCTAAACGGTTAAAGATAAGACATCGTGGTTTTCACCAGTGGATTTAGCACCTCATTTTACATAAAATAGGTCCTATAAGTCTACTCTTAAAAGTTGATAAAGGTACAAACGAATAAAATGTTTATAAATCACATTTTCAAACATCTATTATTCTCCATTTTACTCGATCTTCTAAACGGTTAAAGATAAGACATCGTGGTTTTCACCAGTGGATTTAGCACCTCATTTTACATAAAATAGGTCCTATAAGTCTGCTCTCAAGAGTTGATAAAGGTAAAAACGAATAAAATGTTTATATATCACATTTTCAAATATCTATTTTTCTCCATTTTACTCGATCTCCCAAACGGTTCAAGTTAGGACATCGCGGTTTTCACCAGTGGATTTAGCACCTCATTTTACATAAAATAAGTCCTATAAGTCTACTCTCAAGAGTTGATAAAGGTACAATCGAATAAAATGTTTATATATCACATTTTCAAATAACTGTTTTTATCCATTTTACTCGATCTCCTAAACGGTTCAAGATAGGACATCGCGGTTTTCACCAGTGGATTTAGCACCTCATTTTACATAAAATAAGTCCTATAAGTCTACTCTCAAAAGTTGATAAAGGTAAAAACGAATAAAATGTTTATATATCACATTTTCAAATATCTATTATTCTCCATTTTACTCGATCTCCTAAACGGTTAAAGATAGGACATCGCGGTTTTCACCAGAACATTTAGCACCTCATTTTACATGAAATAAGTCTTATAAGTCTACTCTCAAAAGTTGATAAAGGTAAAAACGAATAAAATGTTTATATATCACATTTTCAAATATCTATTATTCTCCATTTTACTCGATCTCCTAAACGGTTAAAGATAGGACATCGCGGTTTTCACCAGAACATTTAGCACCTCATTTTACATAAAATAGGTCCTATAAGTCTACTTTCAAGAGTTGATAAAGGAAAAAACGAATAAAATGTTTATATATCACATTTTCAAATATCTATTTTTCTCCATTTTACTCGATCTCCTAAACGGTTCAAGATAGGACATCGCTGTTTTCACCAGTGGATGTAGCACCTCATTTTACATAAAATATGTCCTATAAGTCTACTCTCAAGAGTTGATAAAGGTACAAACGAACAAAATGTTTATATATCACATTTTCAAATATCTATTATTCTCCATTTTACTCGATCTCCTAAATGGTTCAAGATAGAACATCGCGGTTTTCACCAGTGGATTAAGCACCTCATTTTACATAAAATAAGTCCTATAAGTCTACTCTCAAGAGTTGATCAAGGTACAAACGAACAAAATGTTTATATATCACATTTTCAAATATCTATTATTCTCCATTTCACTCGATCTTCTAAACGGTTAAAGATAGGACATCGAGGTTTTCACCAGTGGATTTAGCACCTCATTTTACATAAAATAGGTCCTATAAGTCTACTCTCAAGAGTTGATCAAGGTACAAACGAACAAAATGTTTATATATCACATTTTCAAATATCTATTATTCTTCATTTTACTCGATCTCCTAAACGGTTAAAGATAGGACATCGCGAATTTCACCAGTGGATTTAGCACCTCATTTTACATAAAGTAAGTCCTATAAGTCTACTCTTTAGAGTTGATAAAGGTAAAAACGAATAAAATGTTTATATATCACATTTTCAAATATCTATTATTCTCCATTTTACTCGATCTCCTAAACGGTTAAAGATAGGACATCGAGGTTTTCACCAGTGGATTTAGCACCTCATTTTACATAAAATAAGTCCTATAAGTCTACTCTCAAAAGTTGATAAAGGTAAAAACGAATAAAATGTTTATATATCACATTTTCAAATATCTATTATTCTCCATTTTACTCGATCTCCTAAACGGTTAAAGATAGGACATCGCGGTTTTCACCAGAACATTTAGCACCTCATTTTACATGAAATAAGTCTTATAAGTCTACATCAAGAGTTGATAAAGGTACAAACGAATAAAATGTTTATATATCACATTTTCAAATATCTATTTTTCTCCATTTTACTCGATCTCCCAAACGGTTCAAGTTAGGACATCGCGGTTTTCACCAGTGGATTTAGCACCTCATTTTACATAAAATAAGTCCTATAAGTCTACTCTCAAAAGTTGATAAAGGTTAAAACGAATAAAATGTTTATATATCACATTTTCAAATATCTATTATTCTTCATTTTACTCGATCTCTTAAACGGTTAAAGATAGGACATCGCTGTTATTACCAGTGGATTTAGTACCTCATTTTACATAAAATAAGTCCTATAAGTCTACTCTCAAGATTTGATCAAGGTACAAACGAACAAAATGTTTATATATCACATTTTCAAATATCTATTATTCTTCATTTTACTCGATCTCTTAAACGGTTAACGATAGGACATCGCGGATTTCACCAGTGGATTTAGCACCTCATTTTACATAAAATAAGTCCTATAAGTCTACTCTTTAGAGTTGATAAAGGTAAAAACGAATAAAATGTTTATATATCACATTTTCAAATATCTATTATTCTCCATTTTACTCGATCTCCTAAACGGTTAAAGATAGGACATCGAGGTTTTCACCAGTGGATTTAGCACCTCATTTTACATAAAATAGGTCCTATAAGTCTACTCTCAAGAGTTGATAAAGGTACAATCGAATAAAATGTTTATATATCACATTTTCAAATAACTATTTTTATCCATTTTACTCGATCTCCTAAACGGTTCAAGATAGGACATCGCTGTTTTTACCAGTGGATTTAGTACCTCATTTTACATAAAATAAGTCCTATAAGTCTACTCTCAAGATTTGATCAAGGTACAAACGAACAAAATGTTTATATATCACATTTTCAAATATCTATTATTCTTCATTTTACTCGATCTCCTAAACGGTTAAAGATAGGTCTTCGCGGATTTCACCAGTGGATTTAGCACCTCATTTTACATAAAATAAGTAATATAGGTCTACTCTTTAGAGTTGATAAAAGTACAAACGAATAAAATGTTTATATATCACATTTTCAAATATCTATTATTCTCCATTTTACTCGATCTCCTAAACGGTTAAAGATAGGACATCGAGGTTTTCACCAGTGGATTAAGCACCTCATTTTACATAAAATATTTCCTATAAGTCTACTCTTAAAAGTTGATAAAGGTACAAACGAATAAAATGTTTATATATCACATTTTCAAATATCTATTATTCTCCATTTTACTCGATCTTCTAAACGGTTAAAGATAGGACATCGAGGTTTTCACCAGTGGATTTAGCACCTCATTTTACATAAAATAAATCCTATAAGTCTACTCTTTAGAGTTGATAAAGGTAAAAACGAATAAATTGTTTATATATCACATTTTCAAATATCTATTATTCTCCATTTTACTCGATCTCCTAAACGGTTAAAGATAGGACATCGAGGTTTTCACCAGTGGATTTAGCACCTCATTTTACATAAAATAGGTCCTATAAGTCTACTCTTAAAAGTTGATAAAGGTACAAACGAATAAAATGTTTATATATCACATTTTCAAATATCTATTATTCTCCATTTTACTCGATCTCCTAAACGGTTAAAGATAGGACATCGCGGTTTTAACCAGTGGATTTAGCACCTCATTTAACATATAATAAGTCCTATAAGTCTACTCTCAAGAGTTGATAAAGGTACAAACGAATAAAATGTTTATATATCACATTTTCAAATATATACTATTCTCCATTTTACTCGATCTCCTAAACGGTTAAAGATAGGACATCACAGTTTTCACCAGTGGATTTAGCACCTCATTTTACATAAAATAAGTCCTATAAGTCTACTCTCAAGAGTTGATAAAGGTACAAACGAATAAAATGTTTATATATCACATTTTCAAATATCTATTATTTTCTATTTTACTCGATCTCCTAAACGGTTAAAGATAGGACATCGCGGTTTTCACCAGTGGATTTAGCACCTCATTTTACATAAAATAAGTTTTATAAGTCTACTCTCAAGAGTTGATAAAGGTACAAAATAATAAAATGTTTATATATCACATTTTCAAATATCTATTATTCTCCATTTTACTTGATCTCCTAAACGGTTAAGGATAGGACATCGCGGTTTTCACCAGTGAATTTAGCACTTCATTTTATATAAAATAGGTCCTATAAGTCTACTTTCAAGAGTTGATAAAGGTAAAAACGAATAAAATGTTTATATATCACATTTTCAAATATCTATTTTTCTCCATTTTACTCGATCTCCTAAACGGTTCAAGATAGGACATCGCTGTTTTCACCAGTGGATGTAGCACCTCATTTTACATAAAATATGTCCTATAAGTCTACTCTCAAGAGTTGATAAAGGTACAAACGAACAAAATGTTTATATATCACATTTTCAAATATCTATTATTCTCCATTTTACTCGATCTCCTAAACGGTTCAAGATAGGACATCGCGGTTTTCACCAGTGGATTAAGCACCTCATTTTACATAAAAGATGTCCTATAAGTCTACTCTCAAGAGTTGATCAAGGTACAAACGAACAAAATGTTTATATATCACATTTTCAAATATCTATTATTCTCCATTTTACTCGATCTTCTAAACGGTTAAAGATAGGACATCGAGGTTTTCACCAGTGGATTTAGCACCTCATTTTACATAAAATAGGTCCTATAAGTCTACTCTTAAAAGTTGATAAAGGTACAAACGAATAAAATGTTTATAAATCACATTTTCAAACATCTATTATTCTCCATTTTACTCGATCTTCTAAACGGTTAAAGATAAGACATCGAGGTTTTCACCAGTGGATTTAGCACCTCATTTTACATAAAATAGGTCCTATAAGTCTACTCTCAAGAGTTGATAAAGGTAAAAACGAATTAAATGTTTATATATCACATTTTCAAATATCTATTTTTCTCCATTTTACTCGATCTCCCAAACGGTTCAAGTTAGGACACCGCGGTTTTCACCAGTGGATTTAGCACCTCATTTTACATAAAATAAGTCCTATAAGTCTACTCTCAAGAGTTGATAAAGGTACAATCGAATAAAATGTTTATATATCACATTTTCAAATAACTATTTTTATCCATTTTACTCGATCTCCTAAACGGTTCAAGATAGGACATCGCGGTTTTCACCAGTGGATTAAGCACCTCATTTTACATAGAATAAGTCCTATAAGTCTACTCTCAAGAGTTGATCAAGGTACAAACGAACAAAATGTTTATATATCACATTTTCAAATATCTATTATTCTACATTTTACTCGATCTCCTAAACGGTTCAAGATTGGACATCGGGGTTTTCACCAGTGGATTTAGCACCTCATTTTACATAAAATAAGTCCTATAAGTCTACTCTCAAGAATTGATCAAGGTACAAACGAACAAAATGTTTATATATCACATTTTCAAATATCTATTATTCTCCATTTTACTCGATCTCCTAAACGGTTAAAGATAGGACATCGCGGTTTTCAACAGAGGATTTAGTACCTCATTTTACATAAAATAGGTCCTATAAGTCTACTCTTAAAAGTTGATAAAGGTACAAACGAATAAAATGTTTATATATCACATTTTCAAATATCTATTATCATCCATTTTACTCGATCTCCTAAACGGTTAAAAATAGGACATCGCGGATTTTACGAGTTGATTTAGCACCTCTTTTTACCTAAAATAAGTCCTATAAGTCTACTCTTAAGAGTTGATAAAGGTACAAACGAATAAAATGTTTATATATCACATTTTCAAATATCTATTATTCTACATTTTACTCGATCTCCTAAACGGTTCAAGATTGGACATCGGGGTTTTCACCAGTGGATTTAGCACCTCATTTTACATAAAATAAGTCCTATAAGTCTACTCTCAAGAATTGATCAAGGTACAAACGAACAAAATGTTTATATATCACATTTTCAAATATCTATTATTCTTCATTTTACTCGATTTCCTAAACGGTTAAAGATAGGACATCGAGGTTTTCACCAGTGGATTAAGCACCTCATTTTACATAAAATAGGTCCTATAAGTCTACTCTTAAAAGTTGATAAAGGTACAAACGAATAAAATGTTTATATATCACATTTTCAAATATCTATTATCATCCATTTTACTCGATCTCCTAAACGGTTAAAAATAGGACATCGCGGTTTTTACGAGTTGATTTAGCACCTCTTTTTACCTAAAATAAGTCCTATAAGTCTACTCTTAAGAGTTGATAAAGGTACAAACGAATAAAATGTTTATATATCACATTTTCAAATATCTGTTATTATCAATTTTACTCGATCTCTTAAACGCTTAAAGATAGGACATCGCTGTTTTTACCAGTGGATTTAGCACCTCATTTTACATAAAATAAGTCCTATAAGTCTACTCCCAAGAGTTGATCAAGGTACAAACGAACAAAATGTTTATATATCACATTTTCAAATATCTATTATTCTTCATTTTACTCGATCTCCTAAACGGTTAAAGATAGGACATCGCGGATTTCACCAGTGGATTTAGCACCTCATTTTACATAAAATAAGTCCTATAAGTCTACTCTTTAGAGTTGATAAAAGTACAAACGAATAAAATGTTTATATATCACATTTTCAAATATCTATTATTCTTCATTTTACTCGATCTCTTAAACGGTTAAAGATAGGACATCGCTGTTTTTACCAGTGGATTTAGTACCTCATTTTACATAAAATAAGTCCTATAAGTCTACTCTCAAGATTTGATCAAGGTACAAACGAACAAAATGTTTATATATCACATTTTCAAATATCTATTATTCTTCATTTTACTCGATCTCCTAAACGGTTAACGATAGGACATCGCGGATTTCACCAGTGGATTTAGCACCTCATTTTACATAAAATAAGTCTTATAAGTCTACTCTTTAGAGTTGATAAAGGTAAAAACGAATAAAATGTTTATATATCACATTTTCAAATATCTATTATTCTCCATTTTACTCGATCTCCTAAACGGTTAAAGATAGGACATCGAGGTTTTCACCAGTGGATTTAGCACCTCATTTTACATAAAATAGGTCCTATAAGTCTACTCTCAAGAGTTGATAAAGGTACAATCGAATAAAATGTTTATATATCACATTTTCAAATAACTATTTTTATCCATTTTACTCGATCTCCTAAACGGTTCAAGATAGGACATCGCTGTTTTTACCAGTGGATTTAGTACCTCATTTTACATAAAATAAGTCCTATAAGTCTACTCTCAAGATTTGATCAAGGTACAAACGAACAAAATGTTTATATATCACATTTTCAAATATCTATTATTCTTCATTTTACTCGATCTCCTAAACGGTTAAAGATAGGTCTTCGCGGATTTCACCAGTGGATTTAGCACCTCATTTTACATAAAATAAGTCCTATAGGTCTACTCTTTAGAGTTGATAAAAGTACAAACGAATAAAATGTTTATATATCACATTTTCAAATATCTATTATTCTCCATTTTACTCGATCTCCTAAACGGTTAAAGATAGGACATCGAGGTTTTCACCAGTGGATTAAGCACCTCATTTTACATAAAATAGGTCCTATAAGTCTACTCTTAAAAGTTGATAAAGGTACAAACGAATAAAATGTTTATATATCACATTTTCAAATATCTATTATTCTCCATTTTACTCGATCTTCTAAACGGTTAAAGATAGGACATCGAGGTTTTCACCAGTGGATTTAGCACCTCATTTTACATAAAATAAATCCTATAAGTCTACTCTTTAGAGTTGATAATGTAAAAACGAATAAATTGTTTATATATCACATTTTCAAATATCTATTATTCTCCATTTTACTCGATCTCCTAAACGGTTAAAGATAGGACATCGAGGTTTTCACCAGTGGATTTAGCACCTCATTTTACATAAAATAGGTCCTATAAGTCTACTCTTAAAAGTTGATAAAGGTACAAACGAATAAAATGTTTATATATCACATTATCAAATATCTATTATTCTCCATTTTACTCGATCTTCTAAACGGTTAAAGATAGGACATCGAGGCTTTCACCAGTGGATTTAGCACCTCATTTTACATAAAATAGGTCCTATAAGTCTACTCTCAAGAGTTGATAAAGGTACAAATGAATAAAATGTTTATATATCACATTTTCAAATATCTATTATTCTCCATTTTACTCGATCTCCTAAACGGTTAAAGATAGGACATCGCGGTTTTAACCAGTGGATTTAGCACCTCATTTAACATATAATAAGTCCTATAAGTCTACTCTCAAGGGTTGATAAAGGTACAAACGAATAAAATGTTTATATATCACATTTTCAAATATATACTATTCTCCATTTTACTCGATCTCCTAAACGGTTAAAGATAGGACATCACAGTTTTCACCAGTGGATTTAGCACCTCATTTTACATAAAATAAGTCCTATAAGTCTACTCTCAAGAGTTGATAAAGGTACAAACGAATAAAATGTTTACATATCACATTTTCAAATATCTATTATTTTCTATTTTACTCGATCTCCTAAACGGTTAAAGATAGGACATCGCGGTTTTCACCAGTGGATTTAGCACCTCATTTTACATAAAATAAGTAATATAAGTCTACTCTCAAGAGTTGATAAAGGTACAAACGAATAAAATGTTTATATATCACATTTTCAAATATATACTATTCTCCATTTTACTCGATCTCCTAAACGGTTAAAGATAGGACATCACAGTTTTCACCAGTGGATTTAGCACCTCATTTTACATAAAATAAGTCCTATAAGTCTACTCTCAAGAGTTGATAAAGGTACAAACGAATAAAATGTTTATATATCACATTTTCAAATATCTATTATTTTCTATTTTACTCGATCTCCTAAACGGTTAAAGATAGGACATCGCGGTTTTCACCAGTGGATTTAGCACCTCATTTTACATAAAATAAGTCCTATAAGTCTACTCTCAAGGGTTGATAAAGGTACAAAATAATAAAATGTTTATATATCACATTTTCAAATATCTATTATTCTCCATTTTACTTGATCTCCTAAACGGTTAAGGATAGGACATCGCGGTTTTCACCAGTGAATTTAGCACTTCATTTTACATAAAATAGGTCCTATAAGTCTACTTTCAAGAGTTGATAAAGGTAAAAACGAATAAAATGTTTATATATCACATTTTCAAATATCTATTTTTCTCCATTTTACTCGATCTCCTAAACGGTTCAAGATAGGACATCGCTGTTTTCAGCAGTGGATATAGCACCTCATTTTACATAAAATATGTCCTATAAGTCTACTCTCAAGAGTTGATAAAGGTACAAACGAACAAAATGTTTATATATCACATTTTCAAATATCTATTATTCTCCATTTTACTCGATCTCCTAAACGGTTCAAGATAGGACATCGCGGTTTTCACCAGTGGATTAAGCACCTCATTTTACATAAAATAAGTCCTATAAGTCTACTCTCAAGAGTTGATCAAGGTACAAACGAACAAAATGTTTATATATCACATTTTCAAATATCTATTATTCTCCATTTTACTCGATCTTCTAAACGGTTAAAGATAGGACATCGAGGTTTTCACCAGTGGATTTAGCACCTCATTTTACATAAAATAGGTCCTATAAGTCTACTCTTAAAAGTTGATAAAGGTACAAACGAATAAAATGTTTATAAATCACATTTTCAAACATCTATTATTCTCCATTTTACTCGATCTTCTAAACGGTTAAAGATAAGACATCGAGGTTTTCACCAGTGGATTTAGCACCTCATTTTACATAAAATAGGTCCTATAAGTCTACTCTCAAGAGTTGATAAAGGTAAAAACGAATAAAATGTTTATATATCACATTTTCAAATATCTATTTTTCTCCATTTTACTCGATCTCCCAAACGGTTCAAGTTAGGACATCGCGGTTTTCACCAGTGGATTTAGCACCTCATTTTACATAAAATAAGTCCTATAAGTCTACTCTCAAAAGTTGATAAAGGTAAAAACGAATAAAATGTTTATATATCACATTTTCAAATATCTATTATTCTCCATTTTACTCGATCTCCTAAACGGTTAAAGATAGGACATCGCGGTTTTCACCAGAACATTTAGCACCTCATTTTACATGAAATAAGTCTTATAAGTCTACTCTCAAAAGTTGATAAAGGTAAAAACGAATAAAATGTTTATATATCACATTTTCAAATATCTATTATTCTCCATTTTACTCGATCTCCTAAACGGTTAAAGATAGGACATCGCGGTTTTCACCAGAACATTTAGCACCTCATTTTACATAAAATAGGTCCTATAAGTCTACTTTCAAGAGTTGATAAAGGAAAAAACGAATAAAATGTTTATATATCACATTTTCAAATATCTATTTTTCTCCATTTTACTCGATCTCCTAAACGGTTCAAGATAGGACATCGCTGTTTTCACCAGTGGATGTAGCACCTCATTTTACATAAAATATGTCCTATAAGTCTACTCTCAAGAGTTGATAAAGGTACAAACGAACAAAATGTTTATATATCACATTTTCAAATATCTATTATTCTCCATTTTACTCGATCTCCTAAATGGTTCAAGATAGGACATCGCGGTTTTCACCAGTGGATTAAGCACCTCATTTTACATAAAATAAGTCCTATAAGTCTACTCTCAAGAGTTGATCAAGGTACAAACGAACAAAATGTTTATATATCACATTTTCAAATATCTATTATTCTCCATTTCACTCGATCTTCTAAACGGTTAAAGATAGGACATCGAGGTTTTCACCAGTGGATTTAGCACCTCATTTTACATAAAATAGGTCCTATAAGTCTACTCTCAAGAGTTGATCAAGGTACAAACGAACAAAATGTTTATATATCACATTTTCAAATATCTATTATTCTTCATTTTACTCGATCTCCTAAACGGTTAAAGATAGGACATCGCGAATTTCACCAGTGGATTTAGCACCTCATTTTACATAAAGTAAGTCCTATAAGTCTACTCTTTAGAGTTGATAAAGGTAAAAACGAATAAAATGTTTATATATCACATTTTCAAATATCTATTATTCTCCATTTTACTCGATCTCCTAAACGGTTAAAGATAGGACATCGAGGTTTTCACCAGTGGATTTAGCACCTCATTTTACATAAAATAAGTCCTATAAGTCTACTCTCAAAAGTTGATAAAGGTAAAAACGAATAAAATGTTTATATATCACATTTTCAAATATCTATTATTCTCCATTTTACTCGATCTCCTAAACGGTTAAAGATAGGACATCGCGGTTTTCACCAAAACATTTAGCACCTCATTTTACATGAAATAAGTCTTATAAGTCTACATCAAGAGTTGATAAAGGTACAAACGAATAAAATGTTTATATATCACATTTTCAAATATCTATTTTTCTCCATTTTACTCGATCTCCCAAACGGTTCAAGTTAGGACATCGCGGTTTTCACCAGTGGATTTAGCACCTCATTTTACATAAAATAAGTCCTATAAGTCTACTCTCAAAAGTTGATAAAGGTTAAAACGAATAAAATGTTTATATATCACATTTTCAAATATCTATTATTCTTCATTTTACTCGATCTCTTAAACGGTTAAAGAAAGGACATCGCTGTTTTTACCAGTGGATTTAGTACCTCATTTTACATAAAATAAGTCCTATAAGTCTACTCTCAAGATTTGATCAAGGTACAAACGAACAAAATGTTTATATATCACATTTTCAAATATCTATTATTCTTCATTTTACTCGATCTCCTAAACGGTTAACGATAGGACATCGCGGATTTCACGAGTGGATTTAGCACCTCATTTTACATAAAATAAGTCCTATAAGTCTACTCTTTAGAGTTGATAAAGGTAAAAACGAATAAAATGTTTATATATCACATTTTCAAATATCTATTATTCTCCATTTTACTCGATCTCCTAAACGGTTAAAGATAGGACATCGAGGTTTTCACCAGTGGATTTAGCACCTCATTTTACATAAAATAGGTCCTATAAGTCTACTCTCAAGAGTTGATAAAGGTACAATCGAATAAAATGTTTATATATCACATTTTCAAATAACTATTTTTATCCATTTTACTCGATCTCCTAAACGGTTAAAGATAGGACATCGAGATTTTCACCAGTGAATTAAGCACCTCATTTTACATAAAATAGGTCCTATAAGTCTACTCTTAAAAGTTGATAAAGGTACAAACGAATAAAATGTTTATATATCACATTTTCAAATATCTATTATTCTCCATTTTACTCGATCTTCTAAACGGTTAAAGATAGGACATCGAGGTTTTCACCAGTGGATTTAGCACCTCATTTTACATAAAATAAATACTATACGTCTACTCTTTAGAGTTGATAAAGGTAAAAACGAATAAATTGTTTATATATCACATTTTCAAATATCTATTATTCTCCATTTTACTCGATCTCCTAAACGGTTAAAGATAGGACATCGAGGTTTCACCAGTGGATTTAGCACCTCATTTTACATAAAATAGGTCCTATAAGTCTACCCTTAAAAGTTGATAAAGGTACAAACGAATTAAATGTTTATATATCACATTATCAAATATCTATTATTCTCCATTTTACTCGATCTTCTAAACGGTTAAAGATAGGACATCGAGGTTTTCACCAGTGGATTTAGCACCTCATTTTACATAAAATAGGTCCTATAAGTCTACTCTCAAGAGTTGATAAAGGTACAAATGAATAAAATGTTTATATATCACATTTTCAAATATCTATTATTCTCCATTTTACTCGATCTCCTAAACGGTTAAAGATAAGACATCGCGGTTTTAACCAGTGGATTTAGCACCTCATTTAACATATAATAAGTCCTATAAGTCTACTCTCAAGAGTTGATAAAGGTACAAACGAATAAAATGTTTATATATCACAATTTCAAATATATACTATTCTCCATTTTACTCGATCTCCTAAACGGTTAAAGATAGGACATCACAGTTTTCACCAGTGGATTTAGCACCTCATTTTACATAAAATAAGTCCTATAAGTCTACTCTCAAGAGTTGATAAAGGTACAAACGAATAAAATGTTTATATATCACATTTTCAAATATCTATTATTTTCTATTTTACTCGATCTCCTAAACGGTTAAAGATAGGACATCGCGGTTTTCACCAGTGGATTTAGCACCTCATTTTACATAAAATAAGTCCTATAAGTCTACTCTCAAGAGTTGATAAAGGTACAAAATAATAAAATGTTTATATATCACATTTTCAAATATCTATTATTCTCCATTTTACTTGATCTCCTAAACGGTTAAGGATAGGACATCGCGGTTTTCACCAGTGAATTTAGCACTTCATTTTACATAAAATAGGTCCTATAAGTCTACTTTCAAGAGTTGATAAAGGTAAAAACGAATAAAATGTTTATATATCACATTTTCAAATATCTATTTTTCTCCATTTTACTCGATCTCCTAAACGGTTCAAGATAGGACATCGCTGTTTTCACCAGTGGATGTAGCACCTCATTTTTCATAAAATATGTCCTATAAGTCTACTCTCAAGAGTTGATAAAGGTACAAACGAACAAAATGTTTATATATCACATTTTCAAATATCTATTATTCTCCATTTTACTCGATCTCCTAAACGGTTCAAGATAGGACATCGCGGTTTTCACCAGTGGATTAAGCACCTCATTTTACATAAAATAAGTCCTATAAGTCTACTCTCAAGAGTTGATCAAGGTACAAACGAACAAAATGTTTATATATCACATTTTCAAATATCTATTATTCTCCATTTTACTCGATCTTCTAAACGGTTAAAGATAGGACATCGAGGTTTTCACCAGTGGATTTAGCACCTCATTTTACATAAAATAGGTCCTATAAGTCTACTCTTAAAAGTTGATAAAGGTACAAACGAATAAAATGTTTATAAATCACATTTTCAAACATCTATTATTCTCCATTTTACTCGATCTTCTAAACGGTTAAAGATAAGACATCGAGGTTTTCACCAGTGGATTTAGCACCTCATTTTACATAAAATAGGTCCTATAAGTCTACTCTCAAGAGTTGATAAAGGTAAAAACGAATAAAATGTTTATATATCACATTTTCAAATATCTATTTTTCTCCATTTTACTCGATCTCCCAAACGGTTCAAGTTAGGACACCGCGGTTTTCACCAGTGCATTTAGCACCTCATTTTACATAAAATAAGTCCTATAAGTCTACTCTCAAGAGTTGATAAAGGTACAATCGAATAAAATGTTTATATATCACATTTTCAAATAACTATTTTTATCCATTTTACTCGATCTCCTAAACGGTTCAAGATAGGACATCGCGGTTTTCACCAGTGGATTTAGCACCTCATTTTACATAAAATAAGTCCTATAAGTCTACTCTCAAAAGTTGATAAAGGTAAAAACAAATAAAATGTTTATATATCACATTTTCAAATATCTATTATTCTCCATTTTACTCGATCTCCTAAACGGTTAAAGATAGGACATCGCGGTTTTCACCAAAACATTTAGCACCTCATTTTACATGAAATAAGTCTTATAAGTCTACTCTCAAGAGTTGATAAAGGTACAAACGAATAAAATGTTTATATATCACATTATCAAATATCTATTATTCTCCATTTTACTCGATCTCCTAAACGGTTCAAGATAGGACATCGCTGTTTTCACCAGTGGATGTAGCACCTCATTTTACATAAAATATGTCCTATAAGTCTACTTTCAAGAGTTGATAAAGGAAAAAACGAATAAAATGTTTATATATCACATTTTCAAATATCTATTTTTCTCCATTTTACTCGATCTCCTAAACGGTTCAAGATAGGACATCGCGGTTTTCACCAGTGAATTTAGCACTTCATTTTACATAAAATAGGTCCTATAAGTCTACTTTCAAGAGTTGATAAAGGAAAAAACGAATAAAATGTTTATATATCACATTTTCAAATATCTATTTTTCTCCATTTTACTCGATCTCCTAAACGGTTCAAGATAGGACATCGCTGTTTTCACCAGTGGATGTAGCACCTCATTTTACATAAAATATGTCCTATAAGTCTACTCTCAAGAGTTGATAAAGGTACAAACGAACAAAATGTTTATATATCACATTTTCAAATATCTATTATTCTCCATTTTACTCGATCTCCTAAACGGTTCAAGATAGGACATCGCGGTTTTCACCAGTGGATTAAGCACCTCATTTTACATAAAATAAGTCCTATAAGTCTACTCTCAAGAGTTGATCAAGGTACAAACGAACAAAATGTTTATATATCACATTTTCAAATATCTATTATTCTCCATTTTACTCGATCTTCTAAACGGTTAAAGATAGGACATCGAGGTTTTCACCAGTGGATTTAGCACCTCATTTTACATAAAATAGGTCCTATAAGTCTACTCTCAAGAGTTGATCAAGGTACAAACGAACAAAATGTTTATAAATCACATTTTCAAACATCTATTATTCTCCATTTTACTCGATCTTCTAAACGGTTAAAGATAAGACATCGAGGTTTTCACCAGTGGATTTAGCACCTCATTTTACATAAAATAGGTCCTATAAGTCTACTTTCAAGAGTTGATAAAGGAAAAAACGAATAAAATGTTTATATATCACATTTTCAAATATCTATTTTTCTCCATTTTACTCGATCTCCTAAACGGTTCAAGATAGGACATCGCTGTTTTCACCAGTGGATGTAGCACCTCATTTTACATAAAATATGTCCTATAAGTCTACTCTCAAGAGTTGATAAAGGTACAAACGAACAAAATGTTTATATATCACATTTTCAAATATCTATTATTCTCCATTTTACTCGATCTCCTAAACGGTTCAAGATAGGACATCGCGGTTTTCACCAGTGGATTAAGCACCTCATTTTACATAAAATAAGTCCTATAAGTCTACTCTCAAGAGTTGATCAAGGTACAAACGAACAAAATGTTTATATATCACATTTTCAAATATCTATTATTCTCCATTTTACTCGATCTTCTAAACGGTTAAAGATAGGACATCGAGGTTTTCACCAGTGGATTTAGCACCTCATTTTACATAAAATAGGTCCTATAAGTCTACTCTCAAGAGTTGATCAAGGTACAAACGAACAAAATGTTTATATATCACATTTTCAAATATCTATTTTTCTCCATTTTACTCGATCTCCTAAACGGTTCAAGATAGGACATCGCTGTTTTCACCAGTGGATGTAGCACCTCATTTTACATAAAATATGTCCTATAAGTCTACTCTCAAGAGTTGATAAAGGTACAAACGAACAAAATGTTTATATATCACATTTTCAAATATCTATTATTCTCCATTTTACTCGATCTCCTAAACGGTTCAAGATAGGACATCGCGGTTTTCACCAGTGGATTAAGCACCTCATTTTACATAAAATAAGTCCTATAAGTCTACTCTCAAGAGTTGATCAAGGTACAAACGAACAAAATGTTTATATATCACATTTTCAAATATCTATTATTCTCCATTTTACTCGATCTTCTAAACGGTTAAAGATAGGACATCGAGGTTTTCACCAGTGGATTTAGCACCTCATTTTACATAAAATAGGTCCTATAAGTCTACTCTCAAGAGTTGATCAAGGTACAAACGAACAAAATGTTTATATATCACATTTTCAAATATCTATTATTCTTCATTTTACTCGATCTCCTAAACGGTTAAAGATAGGACATCGCGGATTTCACCAGTGGATTTAGCACCTCATTTTACATAAAGTAAGTCCTATAAGTCTACTCTTTAGAGTTGATAAAGATAAAAACGAATAAAATGTTTATATATCACATTTTCAAATATCTATTATTCTCCATTTTACTCGATCTCCTAAACGGTTAAAGATAGGACATCGAGGTTTTCACCAGTGGATTTAGCACCTCATTTTACATAAAATAAGTCCTATAAGTCTACTCTCAAAAGTTGATAAAGGTAAAAACGAATAAAATGTTTATATATCACATTTTCAAATATCTATTATTCTCCATTTTACTCTATCTCCTAAACGGTTAAAGATAGGACATCGCGGTTTTCACCAGAACATTTAGCACCTCATTTTACATGAAATAAGTCTTATAAGTCTACTCTCAAGAGTTGATAAAGGTACAAACGAATAAAATGTTTATATATCACATTTTCAAATATCTATTTTTCTCCATTTTACTCGATCTCCCAAACGGTTCAAGTTAGGACATCGCGGTTTTCACCAGTGGATTTAGCACCTCATTTTACATAAAATAAGTCCTATAAGTCTACTCTCAAAAGTTGATAAAGGTAAAAACGAATAAAATGTTTATATATCACATTTTCAAATATCTATTTTTCTCCATTTTACTCGATCTCCTAAACGGTTAAAGATAGGACATCGCGGTTTTCACCAGAACATTTAGCACCTCATTTTACATGAAATAAGTCTTATAAGTCTACTCTCAAGAGTTGATAAAGGTACAAACGAATAAAATGTTTATATATCACATTATCAAATATCTATTATTCTCCATTTTACTCGTTCTCCTAAACGGTTAAAGATAGGACATCGCGGTTTTCACCAGTGAATTTAGTAATTCATTTTACATAAAATAGGTCCTATAAGTTTACTTTCAAGAGTTGATAAAGGTAAAAACGAATAAAATGTTTATATATCACATTTTCAAATATCTATTTTTCTCCATTTTACTCGATCTCCTAAACGGTTCAAGATAGGACATCGCTGTTTTCACCAGTGGATGTAGCACCTCATTTTACATAAAATATGTCCTATAAGTCTACTCTCAAGAGTTGATAAATGTACAAACGAACAAAATGTTTATATATCACATTTTCAAATATCTATTATTCTCCATTTTACTCGATCTCCTAAACGGTTCAAGATAGGACTTCGCGGATTTCACCAGTGGATTAAGCACCTCATTTTACATAAAATAAGTCCTATAAGTCTACTCTCAAGAGTTGATCAAGGTACAAACGAACAAAATGTTTATATATCACATTTTCAAATATCTATTATTCTCCATTTTACTCGATCTTCTAAACGGTTAAAGATAGGACATCGAGGTTTTCACCAGTGGATTTAGCACCTCATTTTACATAAAATAGGTCCTATAAGTCTACTCTCAAGAGTTGATCAAGGTACAAACGAACAAAATGTTTATATATCACAATTTCAAATATCTATTATTCTTCATTTTACTCGATCTCCTAAACGGTTAAAGATAGGACATCGCGGCTTTCACCAGGACATTTAGCACCTCATTTTACATGAAATAAGTCTTATAAGTCTACTCTCAAGAGTTGATAAAGGTACAAACGGATAAAATGTTTATATATCACATTTTCAAATATCTATTATTCTCCATTTTACTCGATCTCCTAAACGGTTAAAGATAGGACATCGCGGTTTTCACCAGAACATTTAGCACCTCATTTTACATGAAATAAGTCTTATAAGTCTACTCTCAAGAGTTGATAAAGGTACAAACGAATAAAATGTTTATATATCACATTTTCAAATATCTATTTTTCTCCATTTTACTCGATCTCCCAAACGGTTCAAGTTAGGACATCGCGGTTTTCACCAGTGGATTTAGCACCTCATTTTACATAAAATAAGTCCTATAAGTCTACTCTCAAAAGTTGATAAAGGTTAAAACGAATAAAATGTTTATATATCACATTTTCAAATATCTATTATTCTTCATTTTACTCGATCTCTTAAACGGTTAAAGATAGGACATCGCTGTTTTTACCAGTGGATTTAGTACCTCATTTTACATAAAATAAGTCCTATAAGTCTACTCTCAAGATTTGATCAAGGTACAAACGAACAAAATGTTTATATATCACATTTTCAAATATCTATTATTCTTCATTTTACTCGATCTCCTAAACGGTTAACGATAGGACATCGCGGATTTCACCAGTGGATTTAGCACCTCATTTTACATAAAATAAGTCCTATAAGTCTACTCTTTAGAGTTGATAAAGGTAAAAACGAATAAAATGTTTATATATCACATTTTCAAATATCTATTATTCTCCATTTTACTCGATCTCCTAAACGGTTAAAGATAGGACATCGAGGTTTTCACCAGTGGATTTAGCACCTCATTTTACATAAAATAGGTCCTATAAGTCTACTCTCAAGAGTTGATAAAGGTACAATCGAATAAAATGTTTATATATCACATTTTCAAATAACTATTTTTATCCATTTTACTCGATCTCCTAAACGGTTCAAGATAGGACATCGCTGTTTTTACCAGTGGATTTAGTACCTCATTTTACATAAAATAAGTCCTATAAGTCTACTCTCAAGATTTGATCAAGGTACAAACGAACAAAATGTTTATATATCACATTTTCAAATATCTATTATTCTTCATTTTACTCGATCTCCTAAACGGTTAAAGATAGGTCTTCGCGGATTTCACCAGTGGATTTAGCACCTCATTTTACATAAAATAAGTCCTATAGGTCTACTCTTTAGAGTTGATAAAAGTACAAACGAATAAAATGTTTATATATCACATTTTCAAATATCTATTATTCTCCATTTTACTCGATCTCCTAAACGGTTAAAGATAGGACATCGAGGTTTTCACCAGTGGATTAAGCACCTCATTTTACATAAAATAGGTCCTATAAGTCTACTCTTAAAAGTTGATAAAGGTACAAACGAATAAAATGTTTATATATCACATTTTCAAATATCTATTATTCTCCATTTTACTCGATCTTCTAAACGGTTAAAGATAGGACATCGAGGTTTTCACCAGTGGATTTAGCACTTCATTTTACATAAAATAAATACTATAAGTCTACTCTTTAGAGTTGATAAAGGTAAAAACGAATAAATTGTTTATATATCACATTTTCAAATATCTATTATTCTCCATTTTACTCGATCTCCTAAACGGTTAAAGATAGGACATCGAGGTTTCACCAGTGGATTTAGCACCTCATTTTACATAAAATAGGTCCTATAAGTCTACTCTTAAAAGTTGATAAAGGTACAAACGAATAAAATGTTTATATATCACATTATCAAATATCTATTATTCTCCATTTTACTCGATCTTCTAAACGGTTAAAGATAGGACATCGAGGTTTTCACCAGTGGATTTAGCACCTCATTTTACATAAAATAGGTCCTATAAGTCTACTCTCAAGAGTTGATAAAGGTACAAATGAATAAAATGTTTATATATCACATTTTCAAATATCTATTATTCTCCATTTTACTCGATCTCCTAAACGGTTAAAGATAGGACATCGCGGTTTTAACCAGTGGATTTAGCACCTCATTTAACATATAATAAGTCCTATAAGTCTACTCTCAAGAGTTGATAAAGGTACAAACGAATAAAATGTTTATATATCACATTTTCAAATATCTATTATTTTCTATTTTACTCGATCTCCTAAACGGTTAAAGATAGGACATCGCGGTTTTCACCAGTGGATTTAGCACCTCATTTTACATAAAATAAGTCCTATAAGTCTACTCTCAAGAGTTGATAAAGGTACAAAATAATAAAATGTTTATATATCACATTTTCAAATATCTATTATTCTCCATTTTACTTGATCTCCTAAACGGTTAAGGATAGGACATCGCGGTTTTCACCAGTGAATTTAGCACTTCATTTTACATAAAATAGGTCCTATAAGTCTACTTTCAAGAGTTGATAAAGGTAAAAACGAATAAAATGTTTATATATCACATTTTCAAATATCTATTTTTCTCCATTTTACTCGATCTCCTAAACGGTTCAAGATAGGACATCGCTGTTTTTACCAGTGGATGTAGCACCTCATTTTACATAAAATATGTCCTATAAATCTACTCTCAAGAGTTGATAAAGGTACAAACGAACAAAATGTTTATATATCACATTTTCAAATATCTATTATTCTCCATTTTACTCGATCTCCTAAACGGTTCAAGATAGGACATCGCGGTTTTCACCAGTGGATTAAGCACCTCATTTTACATAAAATAAGTCCTATAAGTCTACTCTCAAGAGTTGATCAAGGTACAAACGAACAAAATGTTTATATATCACATTTTCAAATATCTATTATTCTCCATTTTACTCGATCTTCTAAACGGTTAAAGATAGGACATCGAGGTTTTCACCAGTGGATTTAGCACCTCATTTTACATAAAATAGGTCCTATAAGTCTACTCTTAAAAGTTGATAAAGGTACAAACGAATAAAATGTTTATAAATCACATTTTCAAACATCTATTATTCTCCATTTTACTCGATCTTCTAAACGGTTAAAGATAAGACATCGAGGTTTTCACCAGTGGATTTAGCACCTCATTTTACATAAAATAGGTCCTATAAGTCTACTCTCAAGAGTTGATAAAGGTAAAAACGAATAAAATGTTTATATATCACATTTTCAAATATCAATTTTTCTCCATTTTACTCGATCTCCCAAACGGTTCAAGTTAGGACACCGCGGTTTTCACTAGTGCATTTAGCACCTCATTTTACATAAAATAAGTCCTATAAGTCTACTCTCAAGAGTTGATAAAGGTACAATCGAATAAAATGTTTATATATCACATTTTCAAATAACTATTTTTATCCATTTTACTCGATCTCCTAAACGGTTCAAGATAGGACATCGCGGTTTTCACCAAAACATTTAGCACCTCATTTTACATGAAATAAGTCTTATAAGTCTACTCTCAAGAGTTGATAAAGGTACAAACGAATAAAATGTTTATATATCACATTATCAAATATCTATTATTCTCCATTTTACTCGATCTCCTAAACGGTTAAATATAGGACATCGCGGTTTTCACCAGTGAATTTAGCACTTCATTTTACATAAAATAGGTCCTATAAGTCTACTTTCAAGAGTTGATAAAGGAAAAAACGAATAAAATGTTTATATATCACATTTTCAAATATCTATTTTTCTCCATTTTACTCGATCTCCTAAACGGTTCAAGATAGGACATCGCTGTTTTCACCAGTGGATGTAGCACCTCATTTTACATAAAATATGTCCTATAAGTCTACTCTCAAGAGTTGATAAAGGTACAAACGAACAAAATGTTTATATATCACATTTTCAAATATCTATTATTCTCCATTTTACTCGATCTCCTAAACGGTTCAAGATAGGACATCGCGGTTTTCACCAGTGGATTAAGCACCTCATTTTACATAAAATAAGTCCTATAAGTCTACTCTCAAGAGTTGATCAAGGTACAAACGAACAAAATGTTTATATATCACATTTTCAAATATCTATTATTCTCCATTTTACTCGATCTTCTAAACGGTTAAAGATAGGACATCGAGGTTTTCACCAGTGGATTTAGCACCTCATTTTACATAAAATAGGTCCTATAAGTCTACTCTCAAGAGTTGATCAAGGTACAAACGAACAAAATGTTTATATATCACATTTTCAAATATCTATTATTCTTCATTCTACTCGATCTCCTAAACGGTTAAAGATAGGACATCGCGGATTTCACCAGTGGATTTAGCACCTCATTTTACATAAAGTAAGTCCTATAAGTCTACTCTTTAGAGTTGATAAAGATAAAAACGAATAAAATGTTTATATATCACATTTTCAAATATCTATTATTCTCCATTTTACTCGATCTCCTAAACGGTTAAAGATAGGACATCGAGGTTTTCACCAGTGGATTTAGCACCTCATTTTACATAAAATAAGTCCTATAAGTCTACTCTCAAAAGTTGATAAAGGTAAAAACGAATAAAATGTTTATATATCACATTTTCAAATATCTATTATTCTCCATTTTACTCTATCTCCTAAACGGTTAAAGATAGGACATCGCGGTTTTCACCAGAACATTTAGCACCTCATTTTACATGAAATAAGTCTTATAAGTCTACTCTCAAGAGTTGATAAAGGTACAAACGAATAAAATGTTTATATAACACATTTTCAAATATCTATTTTTCTCCATTTTACTCGATCTCCCAAACGGTTCAAGTTAGGACATCGCGGTTTTCACCAGTGGATTTAGCACCTCATTTTACATAAAATAAGTCCTATAAGTCTACTCTCAAAAGTTGATAAAGGTAAAAACGAATAAAATGTTTATATATCACATTTTCAAATATCTATTTTTCTCCATTTTACTCGATCTCCTAAACGGTTAAAGATAGGACATCGCGGTTTTCACCAGAACATTTAGCACCTCATTTTACATGAAATAAGTCTTATAAGTCTACTCTCAAGAGTTGATAAAGGTACAAACGAATAAAATGTTTATATATCACATTATCAAATATCTATTATTCTCCATTTTACTCGTTCTCCTAAACGGTTAAAGATAGGACATCGCGGTTTTCACCAGTGAATTTAGCAATTCCTTTTACATAAAATAGGTCCTATAAGTTTACTTGCAAGAGTTGATAAAGGTAAAAACGAATAAAATGTTTATATATCACATTTTCAAATATCTATTTTTCTCCATTTTACTCGATCTCCTAAACGGTTCAAGATAGGACATCGCTGTTTTCACCAGTGGATGTAGCACCTCATTTTACATAAAATATGTCCTATAAGTCTACTCTCAAAAGTTGATAAATGTACAAACGAACAAAATGTTTATATATCACATTTTCAAATATCTATTATTCTCCATTTTACTCGATCTCCTAAACGGTTCAAGATAGGACATCGCGGATTTCACCAGTGGATTAAGCACCTCATTTTACATAAAATAAGTCCTATATGTCTACTCTCAAGAGTTGATCAAGGTACAAACGAACAAAATTTTTATATATCACATTTTCAAATATCTATTATTCTCCATTTTACTCGATCTTCTAAACGGTTAATGATAGGACATCGAGGTTTTCACCAGTGGATTTAGCACCTCATTTTACATAAAATAGGTCCTATAAGTCTACTCTCAAGAGTTGATCAAGGTACAAACGAACAAAATGTTTATATATCACAATTTCAAATATCTATTATTCTCCATTTTACTCGATCTCCTAAACGGTTCAAGATAGGACATCGCGGATTTCACCAGTGGATTAAGCACCTCATTTTACATAAAATAAGTCCTATATGTCTACTCTCAAGAGTTGATCAAGGTACAAACGAACAAAATTTTTATATATCACATTTTCAAATATCTATTATTCTCCATTTTACTCGATCTTCTAAACGGTTAATGATAGGACATCGAGGTTTTCACCAGTGGATTTAGCACCTCATTTTACATAAAATAGGTCCTATAAGTCTACTCTCAAGAGTTGATCAAGGTACAAACGAACAAAATGTTTATATATCACATTTTCAAATATCTATTATTCTCCATTTTACTCGATCTTCTAAACGGTTAATGATAGGACATCGAGGTTTTCACCAGTGGATTTAGCACCTCATTTTACATAAAATAGGTCCTATAAGTCTACTCTCAAGAGTTGATCAAGGTACAAACGAACAAAATGTTTATATATCACAATTTCAAATATCAATTATTCTCCATTTTACTTGATCTCCTAAACGGTTCAAGATAGGACATCGCGGTTTTCACCAGTGGATTAAGCACCTCATTTTACATAAAATAAGTCCTATAAGTCTACTCTCAAGAGTTGATCAAGGTACAAACGAACAAAATGTTTATATATCACATTTTCAAATATCTATTATACTTCATTTTACTCGATCTCTTAAACGGTTAAAGATAGGACTTCTCGGTTTTCAACAGAGGATTTAGTACCTCATTTTACATAAAATTAGACCTATAAGTCTACTCTCAAGAGTTGATAAAGGTACAAATGAATAAATTGTTTATATATCACATTTTCAAATATCTATTATTCTCCATTTATCTCGATCTCCTAAACGGTTAAAGATAGGACATCGCGGTTTTAACCAGTGGATTTAGCACCTCATTTAACATATAATAAGTCCTATAAGTCTACTCTCAAGAGTTGATAAAGGTACAAACGGATAAAATGTTTATATATCACATTTTCAAATATATACTATTCTCCATTTTACTCGATCTCCTAAACGGTTAAAGATAGGACATCGCAGTTTTCACCAGTGGATTTAGCACCTCATTTTACATAAAATAAGTCCTATAAGTCTACTCTCAAGAGTTGATAAAGGTACAAACGAATAAAATGTTTATATGTCACATTATCAAATATCTGTTATTATCAATTTTACTCGATCTCCTAAACGGTTAAAAATAGGACATCGCAGTTTTTACCAGTTGATTTAGCACCTCTTTTTACCTAAAATAAGTCCTATAAGTCTACTCTTAAGAGTTGATAAAGGTACAAACGAATAAAATGTTTATATATCACATTTTCAAATATCTGTTATTATCAATTTTACTCGATCTCTTAAACGGTTAAAGATAGGACATCGCTGTTTTTACCAGTGGATTTAGTACCTCATTTTACCTAAAATAAGTCCTATAAGTCTACTCTCAAGAGTTGATCAAGGTACAAACGAACAAAATGTTTATATATCACATTTTCAAATATCTATTATTCTTCATTTTACTCGATCTCCTAAACGGTTAAAGATAGGACATCGCGGATTTCACCAGTGGATTAAGTACCTCATTTTACATAAAATAAGTCCTATAAGTCTACTCTTTAGAGTTGATAAAAGTACAAACGAATAAAATGTTTATATATCACATTTTCAAATATCTATTATTCTCCATTTTACTCGATCTCCTAAACGGTTAAAGATAGGACATCGCGGTTTTCACCAGTGGATTTAGCACCTCATTTTACATATAATAAGTCCTATAAGTGTACTCTCAAGAGTTGATCAAGGTACAAACGAACAAAATGTTTATATATCACATTTTCAAATGTCTATTATTCTCCATTTTACTCGATCTCCTAAACGGTTAAAGATAGGACATCGCGGTTTTCACCAGTGGATTTAGCACCTCATTTTACATAAAATAAGTCTTATTAGTCTACTCTCAAGAGTTGATAAAGGTACAAACGAATAAAATGTTTATATATCACATTTTCAAATATCTATTATTTTCTATTTTACTCGATCTCCTAAACGGTTAAAGATAGGACATCGCGGTTTTCACCAGTGGATTTAGCACCTTATTTTACATAAAATAAGTCCTATAAGTCTACTCTCAAGAGTTGATAATGGTACACACGAATAAAATATTTATATATCACATTTTCAAATTTCTATTATTTTCTATTTTACTCGATCTCCTCAACGGTTAAAGATAGGACATCGCGGTTTTCACGAGTGCATTTAGCACCTCATTTTACATAAAATAAGTCCTATAAGTCTACTCTCAAGAGTTGATAAAGGTACAAACGAATAAAATGTTTATATATCACATTTTCAAATATCTATTAATATCCATTTTACTCGATCTCCTAAACGGTTAAAGATAGGACATCGCGGTTTTCACCAGAGGATTTAGTACCTCATTTTACATAAAATAAGACCTATAAGTCTACTCTCAAGAGTTGATAAAGGTACAAATGAATAAAATGTTTATATATCACATTTTCAAATATCTATTATTCTCCATTTTACTCGATCTCCTAAACGGTTAAAGATAGGACATCGCGGTTTATACCAGTGGATTTAGCACCTCATTTAACATATAATTAGTCCTATAAGTCTACTCTCAAGAGTTGATAAAGGTACAAACGAATAAAATGTTTATATATCACATTTTCAAATATCTATTATTTTCTATTTTACTCGATCTCCTAAACGGTTAAAGATAGGACATCGCGGTTTTCACCAGTGGATTTAGCACCTCATTTTACATAAAATAAGTCCTATAAGTCTACTCTCAAGAGTTGATAAAGGTACAAACGAATAAAATGTTTATATATCACATTTTCAAATATCTATTATTTTCTATTTTACTCGATCTCCTAAACGGTTAAAGATAATACATCGCGGTTTTTAACAGTGGATTTAGCACCTCATTTTACATAAAATAAGTCCTATAAGTCTACTCTCAAGAGTTGATAAAGGTACAAAATAATAAAATGTTTATATATCACATTTTCAAATATCTATTATTCTCCATTTTACTTGATCTCCTAAACGGTTAAAGATAGGACATCGCTGTTTTTACCAGTGGATTTAGCACCTTATTTTACATAAAATAAGTCCTATAAGTCTACTCTGAAGGGTTGATAAAGGTACAAACGAATAAAATGTTTATATATCACATTTTCAAATATCTATTATTCTCCATTTTACTCGATCTTATAAACGGTTAAAGATAGGACATCGCGGTTTCCACCAGTGAATTTAGCACTATATTTTACATAAAATAAGTCCTATAAGTCTACTCTCAAGAGTTGATAAAGGTACAAACGAATAAAATGTTTATAAATCACATTTTCAAATATCTGTTATTATCAATTTTACTCGATCTCTTAAACGGTTAAAGATAGGACATCGCTGTTTTTACCAGTGGATTTAGCACCTCATTTTACTTAAAATAAGTCTTATAAGTCTACTCTCAAGAGTTGATAAAGGGACAAACGAATAAAATGTTTATATATTACATTATCAAATATCTATTATTCTCCATTTTACTCGATCTCCTAAACAGTTAAAGATAGGACATCGCAGTTTTCACCAGTGGATTTAGCACCTCATTTTACTTAAAATAAGTCTTATAAGTCTACTCTCAAGAGTTGATAAAGGGACAAACGAATAAAATGTTTATATATCACATTATCAAATATCTATTATTCTCCATTTTACTCGATCTCCTAAACGGTTAAAGATAGGACATCGCGGTTTTCACCAGTGGGTTTAGCACCTCATTTTTCATAAAATAACTCCTATAAGTCAACTCTCACGGGTTGATAAAGTTACAAACGAATAAAATGT
>OZ005757.1:11018938-11123471 GCA_963930825.1 Silvanus unidentatus | reverse complement strand
AATAGGACATTGCGGTTTTCACCAGTGGATTTAGCACCTCATTTTACATAAAATAGGTCCTATAAGTCTACTCTTAAGAGTTGATAAAGGTACAAACGAATAAAATGTTTATATATCACATTTTCAAATATCTATTATTCTCCATTTTACTCGATCTCCTAAACGGTTAAAGATATCACATCGCGGTTTTCACCAGTGGATTTAGCACCTCATTTTACATAAAACAGGTCCTATAAGTCTACTCTCAAGAGTTGATAAAGGTACAAACGAATAAAATGTTTATGTATCACATTTTCAAATATCTATTATTCTCCATTTTACTCGATCTCCTAAACGGTTAAAGATATCACATCGCGGTTTTCACAAGTGGATTAAGCACCTCATTTTACATAAAATAGGTCCTATAAGTCTACTCTCAAGGGTTGATAAAGGTAAAAACGAATAAAATGTTTATATATCACATTTTCAAATATCTATTATTCTCCATTTTACTCGATCTCCTAAACGGTTAAAGATATCACATCGCGGTTTTCACCAGTGGATTTAGCACCTCATTTTACATAAAATAACTTTTATAATTCTACTCTCAAGAGTAGATAATGGTACAAACGAATAAAATGTTTATATATCACATTTTCAGATATCTATTATTCTCCATTTTACTCGATCTCCTAAACGGTTAAAGATAGGACATCGCGGTTTTCACCAGTGGATTTAGCACCTCATTTTACATAAAATAAGTCCTATAAGTCTACTCTCAAGAGTTGATAAAGGTACAAACGAATAAAGTGTTTATATATCACATTTTCAGATATCTATTATTCTCCATTTTACTCGATCTCCTAAACGGTTAAAGATAGGACATCGCGGTTTTCACCAGTGGATTTAGCACCTCATTTTACATAAAATAAGTCCTATAAGTCTACTCTCAAGAGTTGATAAAGGTACAAACGAATAAAGTGTTTATATATCACATTTTCAGATATCTATTATTCTCCATTTTTCTCGATCTCCTAAACGGTTAAAGATAGGACATCGCGGTTTTCTCCAGAGGATTTAGTACCTCATTTTACATAAAATAAGAACTATAAGTCTACTCTCAAGAGTTGATAAATGTAAAAACGAATAAAATGTTTATATATCACATTTTCAAATATCTATTATTCTCCATTTTACTCGATTTCCTAAGCGGTTCAAGATAGGACATCGCGGTTTTCACCAGTGGATTTAGCACCTCATTTTACATAAAATAAGTCCTATAAGTCTTCTCTCAAGGGTTGATAAAGGTACAAACGAATAAAATTTTTATATATCACATTTTCAAATATCTATTATTCTCAATTTTACTCGATCTCCTAAACGGTTAAAGATAGGACATCGCGGTTTTCACCAGTAAATTTAGCACCTCATTTTACATAAAATAGGTCCTATAAGTCTACTCTCAAGAGTTGATAAAGGTACAAACGAATAAAATGTTTATATATCACATTTTCAAATATCTATTGTTCTCCATTTTACTCGATCTCCTAAACGGTTAAAGATATCACATCGCGGTTTTCACAAGTGGATTAAGCACCTCATTTTACATAAAATAAGTCCTATAAGTCTTCTCTCAAGGGTTGATAAAGGTACAAACGAATAAAATGTTTATATCTCACATTTTCAAATATCTATTATTCTCCATTTTACTTCATCTCCTAAACGGTTAAAGATAGGACATCGCGGTTTACACCAGTGGATTTAGCACCTCATTTTACATAAAATAAGTCCTATAAGTCTACTCTCAAGAGTTGATAAAGGTACAAACGAATAAAATTTTTATATATCACATTTTCAAATATCTATTATTCTCAATTTTACTCGATCTCCTAACCGGTTAAAGATAGGACATCGCGGTTTTCACCAGTAAATTTAGCACCTCATTTTACATAAAATAGGTCCTATAAGTCTACTCTCAAGAGTTGATAAAGGTACAAACGAATAAAATGTTTATATATCACATTTTCAAATATCTATTGTTCTCCATTTTACTCGATCTCCTAAACGGTTAAAGATATCACATCGCGGTTTTCACCAGTGGATTTAGCACCTCATTTTACATAAAACAGGTCCTATAAGTCTACTCTCAAGAGTTGATAAAGGTACAAACGAATAAAATGTTTATGTATCACATTTTCAAATATCTATTATTCTCCATTTTACTCGATCTCCTAAACGGTTAAAGATATCACATCGCGGTTTTCACAAGTGGATTAAGCACCTCATTTTACATAAAATAGGTCCTATAAGTCTACTCTCAAGGGTTGATAAAGGTAAAAACGAATAAAATGTATATATATCACATTTTCAAATATCTATTATTCTCCATTTTACTCGATCTCCTAAACGGTTAAAGATATCACATCGCGGTTTTCACCAGTGGATTTAGCACCTCATTTTACATAAAATAACTTTTATAATTCTACTCTCAAGAGTAGATAATGGTACAAACGAATAAAATGTTTATATATCACATTTTCAAATATCTATTAATATCCATTTTACTCGATCTCCTAAACGGTTAAAGATATCACATCGCGGTTTTCACCAGTGGATTTAGCACCTCATTTTACATAAAACAGGTCCTATAAGTCTACTCTCAAGAGTTGATAAAGGTACAAACGAATAAAATGTTTATGTATCACATTTTCAAATATCTATTATTCTCCATTTTACTCGATCTCCTAAACGGTTAAAGATATCACATCGCGGTTTTCACAAGTGGATTAAGCACCTCATTTTACATAAAATAGGTCCTATAAGTCTACTCTCAAGGGTTGATAAAGGTAAAAACGAATAAAATGTTTATATATCACATTTTCAAATATCTATTATTCTCCATTTTACTCGATCTCCTAAACGGTTAAAGATATCACATCGCGGTTTTCACCAGTGGATTTAGCACCTCATTTTACATAAAATAACTTTTATAATTCTACTCTCAAGAGTAGATAATGGTACAAACGAATAAAATGTTTATATATCACATTTTCAGATATCTATTATTCTCCATTTTACTCGATCTCCTAAACGGTTAAAGATAGGACATCGCGGTTTTCACCAGTGGATTTAGCACCTCATTTTACATAAAATAAGTCCTATAAGTCTACTCTCAAGAGTTGATAAAGGTACAAACGAATAAAGTGTTTATATATCACATTTTCAGATATCTATTATTCTCCATTTTACTCGATCTCCTAAACGGTTAAAGATAGGACATCGCGGTTTTCACCAGTGGATTTAGCACCTTATTTTACATAAAATAAGTCCTATAAGTCTACTCTCAAGAGTTGATAAAGGTACAAACGAATAAAGTGTTTATATATCACATTTTCAGATATCTATTATTCTCCATTTTTCTCGATCTCCTAAACGGTTAAAGATAGGACATCGCGGTTTTCTCCAGAGGATTTAGTACCTCATTTTACATAAAATAAGAACTATAAGTCTACTCTCAAGAGTTGATAAATGTAAAAACGAATAAAATGTTTATATATCACATTTTCAAATATCTATTATTCTCCATTTTACTCGATTTCCTAAGCGGTTCAAGATAGGACATCGCGGTTTTCACCAGTGGATTTAGCACCTCATTTTACATAAAATATGTCCTATAAGTCTTCTCTCAAGGGTTGATAAAGGTACAAACGAATAAAATTTTTATATATCACATTTTCAAATATCTATTATTCTCCATTTTACTCAATCTCCTAAACGGTTAAAGATAGGACATCGCGGTTTACACCAGTGGATTTAGCACCTCATTTTACATAAAATAAGTCCTATAAGTCTACTCTCAAGAGTTGATAAAGGTACAAACGAATAAAATTTTTATATATCACATTTTCAAATATCTATTATTCTCAATTTTACTCGATCCCCTAAACGGTTAAAGATAGGACATCGCGGGATTTAGCACCTCATTTTACATAAAACAGGTCCTATAAGTCTACTCTCAAGAGTTGATAAAGGTACAAACAAATAAAATGTTTATATATCACATTTTCAAATATCTATTATTCTCCATTTTACTCGATCTCCTAAGCGGTTCAAGATAGGACATCGCGGTTTTCACCAGTGGATTTAGCACCTCATTTTACATAAAATAAGTCCTATAAGTCTTCTCTCAAGGGTTGATAAAGGTACAAACGAATAAAATGTTTATATATCACATTTTCAAATATCTATTATTCTCCATTTTACTTCATCTCCTAAACGGTTAAAGATAGGACATCGCGGTTTACACCAGTGGATTTAGCACCTCATTTTACATAAAATAAGTCTTATAAGTCTACTCTCAAGAGTTGATAAAGGTACAAACGAATAAAATTTTTATATATCACATTTTCAAATATCTATTATTCTCAATTTTACTCGATCTCCTAAACGGTTAAAGATAGGACATCGCGGTTTTCACCAGTAAATTTAGCACCTCATTTTACATAAAATAGGTCCTATAAGTCTACTCTCAAGAGTTGATAAAGGTACAAACGAATAAAATGTTTATATATCACATTTTCAAATATCTATTTTTATCCATTTTACTCGATCTCCTAAACGGTTCAAGATAGGACATCGCGGTTTTCACCAGTGGATTTAGCACCTCATTTTACAGAAAATAAGTCCTATAAGTCTACTCTTAAGAGTTGATAAAGGTACAAACGAATAAAATGTTTATATATCACATATTCAAATATCTATTATTCTCCATTTTACTCGATCTCCTAAACGGTTAAAGATATCACATCGCGGTTTTCACCAGAGGATTTAGCACCTCATTTTACATAAAATAACTTTTATAATTCTACTCTCAAGAGTAGATAATGGTACAAACGAATAAAATGTTTATATATCACATTTTCAAATATCTGTTATTATTAATTTTACTCGATCTCTTAAACGGTTAGAGATAGGACATCGCGGTTTTTACCAGTGGATTTAGCACCTTATTTTACATAAAATAAGTCCTATAAGTGTACTCTCAAGAGTTGATAAAGGTACAAACGAATAAAGTGTTTATATATCACATTTTCAGATATCTATTATTATCCATTTTACTCGATCTCATAAACAATTAGAAAGAGGACATCGCGGTTTTCACCAGTGGATTTAGCACTATATTTTACATAAAATAAGTCCTATAAGTCTACTCTCAAGAGTTGATAAAGGTACAAACAAATAAAATGTTTATATATCACATTTTCAAATATCTATTATTCTCCATTTTACTCGATCTCCTAAGCGGTTCAAGATAGGACATCGCGGTTTTCACCAGTGGATTTAGCACCTCATTTTACATAAAATAAGTCCTATAAGTCTACTCTTAAGAGTTGATAAAGGTACAAACGGATAAAATTTTTATATATCACATTTTCAAATATCTATTGTTCTCAATTTTACTTGATCTCCTAAACGGTTTAAGATAGGACATCGCGGTTTTTATTAGAGGATTTAGCACCTCATTTTACATAAAATAAGTTTTATAAGTCTACTCTCAAGAGTTGATAAAGGTACAAACGAATAAAATGTTTATATATCACATTTTCAAATATCTATTATTCTCTATTTTACTCGATCTCCTAGACGGTGATAGATAGGACATCGCGGTTTTCACCAGTGGATTTAGCACCTCATTTTACAAAAAATATGTCCTATAAGTCTACTCTCAAGGGTTGATAAAGGTACAAACGAATAAAATGTTTATATATCACATTTTCAAATATCTATTATTCTCCATTTTACTCAATCTCCTAAACGGTTAAAGATAGGACATCGCGGTTTTCACCAGTGGATTTAGCACCTCATTTTACATAAAATAAGTCCTATAAGTCTACTCTCAAGAGTTGATAAAGGTACAAACGAATAAAATGTTTATATATCACATTTTCAAATATCTATTATTCTGCATTTTACTCGATCTCCTAAACGGTTAAAGATAGGACATCGCGGTTTTAACCAGTGGATTTAGCACCTCATTTTACATAAAATAAGTCCTATAAGTCTACTCTCAAGAGTTGATAAAGGAACAAACAAATAAAATGTTTATATATCACATTTTCAAATATCTATTATTCTGCATTTTACTCGATCTCCTAAACGGTTAAAGATAGGACATCGCGGTTTTAACCAGTGGATTTAGCACCTCATTTTACATAAAATAAGTCCTATAAGTCTTCTCTCAAGGGTTGATAAAGGTACAAACGAATAAAATGTTTATATATCACATTTTCAAATATCTATTATTCTCCATTTTACTCCATCTCCTAAACGGTTAAAGATAGGACATCGCGGTTTACACCAGTGGATTTAGCACCTCATTTTACATAAAATAAGTCCTATAAGTCTACTCTCAAGAGTTGATAAAGGTACAAACGAATAAAATTTTTATATATCACATTTTCAAATATCTATTATTCTCAATTTTACTCGATCTCCTAAACGGTTAAAGATAGGACATCGCGGTTTTCACCAGTAAATTTAGCACCTCATTTTACATAAAATAGGTCATATAAGTCTACTCTCAAGAGTTGATAAAGGTACAAACGAATAAAATGTTTATATATCACATTTTCAAATATCTATTTTTCTCCATTTTACTCGATCTCCTAATCGGTTCAAGATAGTACATCGCGGTTTTCACCAGTGGATTTAGCACCTCATTTTACAGAAAATAAGTCCTATAAGTCTACTCTTAAGAGTTGATAAAGGTACAAACGAATAAAATGTTTATATATCACATATTCAAATATCTATTATTCTCCATTTTACTCGATCTCCTAAACGGTTAAAAATAGGACATTGCGGTTTTCACCAGTGGATTTAGCACCTCATTTTACATAAAACAGGTCCTATAAGTCTACTCTCAAGAGTTGATAAAGGTACAAACGAATAAAATGTTTACATATCACATATTCAGATATCTATTATTCTCCATTTTACTCGATCTCCTAAACGGTTAAAGAGAGGACATCGCGGTTTTCACCAGTGGATTTAGCACTATATTTTACATAAAATAAGTCCTATAAGTCTACTCTCAAGAGCTGATAAAGGTACAAACAAATAAAATGTTTATATATCACATTTTCAAATATCTATTATTCTCCATTTTACTCGATCTCCTAAGCGGTTCAAGATAGGACATCGCAGTTTTCACCAGTGGATTTAGCACCTCATTTTACATAAAATAAGTCCTATAAGTCTTCTCTCAAGGGTTGATAAAGGTACAAACGAATAAAATGTTTATATATCACATTTTCAAATATCTATTATTCTCCATTTTACTTCATCTCCTAAACGGTTAAAGATAGGACATCGCGGTTTACACCAGTGGATTTAGCACCTCATTTTACATAAAATAAGTCCTATAAGTCTTCTCTCAAGGGTTGATAAAGGTACAAACGAATAAAATGTTTATATATCACATTTTCAAATATCTATTATTCTCCATTTTACTTCATCTCCTAAACGGTTAAAGATAGGACATCGCGGTTTTCACCAGTGGATTTAGCACCTCATTTTACATAAAATAAGTCCTATAAGTCTACTCTTAAGAGTTGATAAAGGTACAAACGGATAAAATTTTTATATATCACATTTTCAAATATCTATTGTTCTCAATTTTACTTGATCTATTAAACGGTTTAAGATAGGACATCGCGGTTTTTATTAGAGGATTTAGCACCTCATTTTACATAAAATAAGTTTTATAAGTCTACTCTCAAGAGTTGATAAAGGTACAAACGAATAAAATGTTTATATATCACATTTTCAAATATCTATTATTCTCCATTTTACTCGATCTCCTAAACGGTTAAAGATATCACATCGCGGTTTTCACCAGTGGATTTAGCACCTTATTTTACATAAAACAGGTCCTATAAGTCTACTCTCAAGAGTTGATAAAGGTACAAACGAATAAAATGTTTATGTATCACATTTTCAAATATCTATTATTCTCCATTTTACTCGATCTCCTAAACGGTTAAAGATATCACATCGCGGTTTTCACAAGTGGATTAAGCACCTCATTTTACATAAAATAGGTCCTATAAGTCTACTCTCAAGGGTTGATAAAGGTAAAAACGAATAAAATGTTTATATATCACATTTTCAAATATCTATTATTCTCCATTTTACTCGATCTCCTAAACGGTTAAAGATATCACATCGCGGTTTTCACCAGTGGATTTAGCACCTCATTTTACATAAAATAACTTTTATAATTCTACTCTCAAGAGTAGATAATGGTACAAACGAATAAAATGTTTATATATCACATTTTCAGATATCTATTATTCTCCATTTTACTCGATCTCCTAAACGGTTAAAGATAGGACATCGCGGTTTTCACCAGTGGATTTAGCACCTCATTTTACATAAAATAAGTCCTATAAGTCTACTCTCAAGTGTTGATAAAGGTACAAACGAATAAAATGTTTATATATCACATTTTCAGATATCTATTATTCTCTATTTTACTCGATCTCCTAGACGGTGATAGATAGGACATCGCGGTTTTCACCAGTGGATTTAGCACCTCATTTTACATAAAATATGTCCTATAAGTCTACTCTCAAGGGTTGATAAAGGTACAAACGAATAAAATGTTTATAAATCACATTTTCAAATATCTATTATTCTCCATTTTACTCAATCTCCTAAACGGTTAAAGATAGGACATCGCGGTTTTCACCAGTGGATTTAGCACCTTATTTTACATAAAATAAGTCCTATAAGTCTACTCTCAAGAGTTGATAAAGGAACAAACAAATAAAATGTTTATATATCACATTTTCAGATATCTATTATTATCCATTTTACTCGATCTCCTAAACGGTTAAAGAGAGGACATCGCGGTTTTCACCAGTGGATTTAGCACTATATTTTACATAAAATAAGTCCTATAAGTCTACTCTCAAGAGTTGATAAAGGTACAAACAAATAAAATGTTTATATATCACATTTTCAAATATCTATTATTCTCCATTTTACTCGATCTCCTAAGCGGTTCAAGATAGGACATCGCGGTTTTCACCAGTGGATTTAGCACCTCATTTTACATAAAATAAGTCCTATAAGTCTACTCTTAAGAGTTGATAAAGGTACAAACGGATAAAATTTTTATATATCACATTTTCAAATATCTATTGTTCTCAATTTTACTTGATCTCCTAAACGGTTTAAGATAGGACATCGCGGTTTTTATTAGAGGATTTAGCACCTCATTTTACATAAAATAAGTTTTATAAGTCTACTCTCAAGAGTTGATAAAGGTACAAACGAATAAAATGTTTATATATCACATTTTCAAATATCTATTATTCTCTATTTTACTCGATCTCCTAGACGGTGATAGATAGGACATCGCGGTTTTCACCAGTGGATTTAGCACCTTATTTTACATAAAATAAGTCCTATAAGTCTACTCTCAAGAGTTGATAAAGGAACAAACAAATAAAATGTTTATATATCACATTTTCAAATATCTATTATTCTGCATTTTACTCGATCTCCTAAACGGTTAAAGATAGGACATCGCGGTTTTAACCAGTGGATTTAGCACCTCATTTTACATAAAATAAGTCTTATAAGTCTTCTCTCAAGGGTTGATAAAGGTACAAACGAATAAAATGTTTATATATCACATTTTCAAATATCTATTATTCTCCATTTTACTCCATCTCCTAAACGGTTAAAGATAGGACATCGCGGTTTACACCAGTGGATTTAGCACCTCATTTTACATAAAATAAGTCCTATAAGTCTACTCTCAAGAGTTGATAAAGGTACAAACGAATAAAATTTTTATATATCACATTTTCAAATATCTATTATTCTCAATTTTACTCGATCTCCTAAACGGTTAAAGATAGGACATCGCGGTTTTCACCAGTAAATTTAGCACCTCATTTTACATAAAATAGGTCCTATAAGTCTACTCTCAAGAGTTGATAAAGGTACAAACGAATAAAATGTTTATATATCACATTTTCAAATATCTATTTTTCTCCATTTTACTCGATCTCCTAAACGGTTCAAGATAGGACATCGCGGTTTTCACCAGTGGATTTAGCACCTCATTTTACAGAAAATAAGTCCTATAAGTCTACTCTTAAGAGTTGATAAAGGTACAAACGAATAAAATGTTTATATATCACATATTCAAATATCTATTATTCTCCATTTTACTCGATCTCCTAAACGGTTAAAAATAGGACATTGCGGTTTTCACCAGTGGATTTAGCACCTCATTTTACATAAAATAGGTCCTATAAGTCTACTCTTAAGAGTTGATAAAGGTACAAACGAATAAAATGTTTATATATCACATTTTCAAATATCTATTATTCTCCATTTTACTCGATCTCCTAAACGGTTAAAGATATCACATCGCGTTTTTCACCAGTGGATTTAGCACCTCATTTTACATAAAACAGGTCCTATAAGTCTACTCTCAAGAGTTGATAAAGGTACAAACGAATAAAATGTTTATGTATCACATTTTCAAATATCTATTATTTTCCATTTTACTCGATCTCCTAAACGGTTAAAGATATCACATCGCGGTTTTCACAAGTGGATTAAGCACCTCATTTTACATAAAATAGGTCCTATAAGTCTACTCTCAAGGGTTGATAAAGGTAAAAACGAATAAAATGTTTATATATCACATTTTCAAATATCTATTATTCTCCATTTTACTCGATCTCCTAAACGGTTAAAGAGAGGACATCGCGGTTTTCACCAGTGGATTTAGCACTATATTTTACATAAAATAAGTTCTATAAGTCTACTCTCAAGAGTTGATAAAGGTACAAACAAATAAAATGTTTATATATAACATTTTCAAATATCTATTATTCTCCATTTTACTCGATCTCCTAAGCGGTTCAAGATAGGACATCGCGGTTTTCACCAGTGGATTTAGCACCTCATTTTACATAAAATAAGTCCTATAAGTCTAGTCTTAAAAGTTGATAAAGGTACAAACGAATAAAATGTTTATATATCACATTTTCAAATATCTATTATTCTCCATTTTACTCGATCTCCTAAACGGTTAAAAATAGGACATTGCGGTTTTCACCAGTGGATTTAGCACCTCATTTTACATAAAATAATTCCTATAAGTCTACTCTTAAGAGTTGATAAAGGTACAAACGAATAAAATGTTTATATTCACATTTTCAAATATCTATTATTCTCCATTTTACTCGATCTCCTAAACGGTTAAAGATATCACATCGCGGTTTTCACCAGTGGATTTAGCACCTCATTTTACATAAAATATGTCCTATAAGTCTACTCTCAAGGGTTGATAAAGGTACAAACGAATAAAATGTTTATATATCACATTTTCAAATATCTATTATTCTCCATTTTACTCAATCTCCTAAACGGTTAAAGATAGGACATCGCGGTTTTCACCAGTGGATTTAGCACCTTATTTTACATAAAATAAGTCCTATAAGTCTACTCTCAAGAGTTGATAAAGGAACAAACAATTAAAATGTTTATATATCACATTTTCAAATATCTATTATTCTGCATTTTACTCGATCTCCTAAACGGTTAAAGATAGGACATCGCGGTTTTAACCAGTGGATTTAGCACCTCATTTTACATAAAATAAGTCCTATAAGTCTTCTCTCGAGGGTTGATAAAGGTACAAACGAATAAAATGTTTATATATCACATTTTCAAATATCTATTATTCTCCATTTTACTCCATCTCCTAAACGGTTAAAGATAGGACATCGCGGTTTACACCAGTGGATTTAGCACCTCATTTTACATAAAATAAGTCCTATAAGTCTACTCTCAAGAGTTGATAAAGGTACAAACGAATAAAATTTGTATATATCACATTTTCAAATATCTATTATTCTCAATTTTACTCGATCTCCTAAACGGTTAAAGATAGGACATCGCGGTTTTCACCAGTAAATTTAGCACCTCATTTTACATAAAATAGGTCCTATAAGTCTACTCTCAAGAGTTGATAAAGGTACAAACGAATAAAATGTTTATATATCACATTTTCAAATATCTATTTTTCTCCATTTTACTCGATCTCCTAAACGGTTCAAGATAGGACATCGCGGTTTCCACCAGTGAATTTAGCACCTCATTTTACAGAAAATAAGTCCTATAAGTCTACTCTTAAGAGTTGATAAAGGTACAAACGAATAAAATGTTTATATATCACATATTCAAATATCTATTATTCTCCATTTTACTCGATCTCCTAAACGGTTAAAAATAGGACAATGCGGTTTTCACCAGTGGATTTAGCACCTCATTTTACATAAAATAATTCCTATAAGTCTACTCTTAAGAGTTGATAAAGGTACAAACGAATAAAATGTTTATATATCACATTTTCAAATATCTATTATTCTCCATTTTACTCGATCTCCTAAACGGTTAAAGATATCACATCGCGGTTTTCACCAGTGGATTTAGCACCTCATTTTACATAAAACAGGTCCTATAAGTCTACTCTCAAGAGTTGATAAAGGTACAAACGAATAAAATGTTTATGTATCACATTTTCAAATATCTATTATTCTCCATTTTACTCGATCTCCTAAACGGTTAAAGATATCACATCGCGGTTTTCACAAGTGGATTAAGCACCTCATTTTACATAAAATAGGTCCTATAAGTCTACTCTCAAGGGTTGATAAAGGTAAAAACGAATAAAATGTTTATATATCACATTTTCAAATATCTATTATTCTCCATTTTACTCGATCTCCTAAACGGTTAAAGAGAGGACATCGCGGTTTTCACCAGTGGATTTAGCACTATATTTTACATAAAATAAGTTCTATAAGTCTACTCTCAAGAGTTGATAAAGGTACAAACAAATAAAATGTTTATATATAACATTTTCAAATATCTATTATTCTCCATTTTACTCGATCTCCTAAGCGGTTCAAGATAGGACATCGCGGTTTTCACCAGTGAATTTAGCACCTTATTTTACATAAAATAAGTCCTATAAGTCTACTCTCAAGAGTTGATAAAGGTACAAACAAATAAAATGTTTATATATAACATTTTCAAATATCTATTATTCTCCATTTTACTCGATCTCCTAAACGGTTAAAGAGAGGACATCGCGGTTTTCACCAGTGGATTTAGCACTATATTTTACATAAAATAAGTTCTATAAGTCTACTCTCAAGAGTTGATAAAGGTACAAACAAATAAAATGTTTATATATAACATTTTCAAATATCTATTATTCTCCATTTTACTCGATCTCCTAAGCGGTTCAAGATAGGACATCGCGGTTTTCACCAGTGAATTTAGCACCTCATTTTACATAAAATAAGTCCTATAAGTCTAGTCTTAAAAGTTGATAAAGGTACAAACGAATAAAATGTTTATATATCACATTTTCAAATATCTATTATTCTCCATTTTACTCGATCTCCTAGACGGTGATAGATAGGACATCGCGGTTTTCACCAGTGGATTTAGCACCTCATTTTACATAAAATATGTCCTATAGGTCTACTCTCAAGGGTTGATAATGGTACAAACGAATAAAATGTTTATATATCACATTTTCAAATATCTATTATTCTCCATTTTACTCAATCACCTAAACGGTTAAAGATAGGACATCGCGGTTTTCACCAGTGAATTTAGCACCTTATTTTACATAAAATAAGTCCTATAAGTCTACTCTCAAGAGTTGATAAAGGTACAAACAAATAAAATGTTTATATATCACATTTTCAAATATCTATTATTCTCCATTTTACTCGATCTCCTAAACGGTTAAAGATAGGACATCGCGGTTTTAACCAGTGGATTTAGCACCTCATTTTACATAAAATAAGTCCTATAAGTCTACTCTCAAGGGTTGATAAAGGTACAAACGAATAAAATGTTTATATATCACATTTTCAAATATCTATTATTCTCCATTTTACTCCATCTCCTAAACGGTTAAAGATAGGACATCGCGGTTTTCACCAGTGGATTTAGCACCTCATTTTACATAAAATAAGTCCTATAAGTCTACTCTCAAGAGTTGATAAAGGAACAAACGAATAAAATTTTTATATATCACATTTTCAAATACCTATTATTCTCAATTTTACTCGATCTCCTAAACGGTTAAAAATAGGACATCGCGGTTTTCAGCAGTGGATTTAGCACCTCATTTTACAGAAAATAAGTCCTATAAGTCTACTCTTAAGAGTTGATAAAGGTACAAACGAATAAAATGTTTATATATCACATATTCAAATATCTATTATTCTCCATTTTACTCGATCTCCTAAACGGTTAAAAATAGGACATTGCGGTTTTCAACAGAATATTTAGCACCTCATTTTACATAAAATAAGTCCTATAAGTCTACTCTTAAGAGTTGATAAAGGTACAAACAAATAAAATGTTTATATATCACATTTTCAAATATCTATTATTCTCCATTTTACTCGATCTCCTAAACGGTTAAAGATAGGACATCGCAAATTTCACCAGTGGATTTAGCACCTCATTTTACATAAAATAAGTCCTATAAGTCTACTCTCAAGAGTTGATAAAAGTACAAACGAATAAAATGTTTATATATCACATTTTCAAATATCTATTATTCTCCATTTTACTCGATCTCCTAAACGGTTAAAGATAGGACATCGCGGTTTTCACCAGTGGGTTTAGCACCTCATTTTACTTAAAATAAGTCTTATAAGTCTACTCTCAAGAGTTGATAAAGGTAAAAAGGAATAAAATGTTTATATATCACATTATAAAATATCTGTTATTCTCCATTTTACTCGATCTCCTAAACGGTTAAAGATAGGACATCGCGGTTTTCACCAGTCGATTTAGCACCTCATTTTACATAAAATAACTTTTATAATTCTACTCTCAAGAGTTGATAAAGGTACAAACGAATAAAATGTTTATATATCACATTTTCAAATATCTGTTATTATTAATTTTACTCGATCTCTTAAACGGTTAGAGATAGGACATCGCGGTTTTACCAGTAGATTTAGCACCTTATTTTACATAAAATAAGTCCTATAAGTCTACTCTCAAGAGTTAATAAAGATACAAACGAATAAAGTGTTTATATATCACATTTTCAAATATCTTTTATTCTTCATTTTACTCGATCTCCTAAACGGTTAAAGATAGGACATCGCGGTTTTCACCAGTGGATTTAGCACTATATTTTACATAAAATAAGTCCTATAAGTCTACTCTCAAGAGTTGATAAAGGTACAAACGAACAAAATTTTTTATATCACAATTTTAAATATCTATTATTCTCAATTTTACTTGATCTCCTAAACGGTTAAAGATAGAACATCGCGGTTTTTACCAGTGGATTTAGCACCTCATTATACATAAAATAAGTTATATAAGTCTACCCTCAAAAATTGATCAAGGTACAAACGAATAAAATGTTTATATATCACATTTTCAAATATCTATTATTCTCCATTTCACTCAATCTCCTAAACGGTTAAAGATAGGACATCGCGGTTCTAACCAGTGGATTTAGCACCTCATTTTACATAAAATAAGTCCTATAAGTCTACTCTCAAGAGTTGATAAAGGTACAAACGAATAAAATGTTTAAATATCACATTTTCAAATATCTTATTTTCTATTTTACTCGATCTCCTAAACGGTTAAAGATAGGACATCACAATTTTCACCAGTGGATTTAGCACCTCATTTTACATAAAATAAGTCCTATAAGTCTACTCTCAAAAGTTGATAAAGGTAAAAACGAACAAAATGTTTATATATCACATTTTCAAATATCTATTTTTCTCCATTTTACTCGATCTCCGAAACGGTTTAAGATTGGACATCGGGGATTTCACCAGTGGATTTAGCACCTCATTTTACATAAAATAAGTCCTATAAGTCTACTCTCAAGAGTTGATAAAGGTACAAACGAATAAAATGTTTAAATATCACATTTTCAAATATCTTATTTTCTATTTTACTCGATCTCTTAACGGTTAAAGATAGGACATCGCGGTTTTCACCAGTGGATTTAGCACCTCATTTTACATAAAATAAGTCCTATAAGTCTACTCTCAAAAGTTGATAAAGGTAAAAACGAATAAAATGTTTATATATCACATTTTCAAATATCTATTTTTCTCCATTTTTCTCGATCTCCTAAACGGTTCAAGATAGGACATCGCTGTTTTCACCAGTGGATGTAGCACCTCATTTTACATAAAATATGTCCTATAAGTCTACTCTCAAGAGTTGATAAAGGTACAAACGAACAAAATTTTTTATATCACAATTTTAAATATCTATTATTCTCAATTTTACTTGATCTCCTAAACGGTTAAAGATAGAACATCGCGGTTTTTACCAGTGGATTTAGCACCTCATTTTACATAAAATAAGTTATATAAGTCAACCCTCAAAAATTGATCAAGGTACAAACGAATAAAATGTTTATATATCACATTTTCAAATATCTATTATTCTCCATTTCACTCAATCTCCTAAACGGTTAAAGATAGGACATCGCGGTTTTAACCAGTGGATTTAGCACCTCATTTTACATAAAATAAGTCCTTTAAGTCTACTCTCAAGAGTTGATAAAGGTACAAACGAATAAAATGTTTAAATATCACATTTTCAAATATCTTATTTTCTATTTTACTCGATCTCTTAACGGTTAAAGATAGGACATCGCGGTTTTCACCAGTGGATTTAGCACCTCATTTTACATAAAATAAGTCCTATAAGTCTACTCTCAAAAGTTGATAAAGGTAAAAACGAATAAAATGATTATATATCACATTTTCAAATATCTATTTTTCTCCATTTTTCTCGATCTCCTAAACGGTTCAAGATAGGACATCGCTGTTTTCACCAGTGGATGTAGCACCTCATTTTACATAAAATATGTCCTATAAGTCTACTCTCAAGAGTTGATAAAGGTACAAACGAATAAAATGTTTATATATCACATTATCAAATATCTATTATTCTCCATTTTACTCCATCTCCTAAACGGTTAAAGATAGGACATCGCGGTTTTCACCAGTGGATTTAGCACCTCATTTTACATAAAATAAGTCCTATAAGTCTACTCTCAAGAGTTGATAAAGGAACAAACGAATAAAATTTTTATATATCACATTTTCAAATATCTATTATTCTCAATTTTACTCGATCTCCTAAACGGTTAAAAATAGGACATCGCGGTTTTCACCAGTGGATTTAGCACCTCATTTTACAGAAAATAAGTCCTATAAGTCTACTCTTAAGAGTTGATAAAGGTACAAACGAATAAAATGTTTATATATCACATATTCAAATATCTATTATTCTCCATTTTACTCGATCTCCTAAACGGTTAAAAATAGGACATTGCGGTTTTCAACAGAGGATTTAGCACCTCATTTTACATAAAATAAGTCCTATAAGTCTACTCTTAAGAGTTGATAAAGGTACAAACAAATAAAATGTTTATATATCACATTTTCAAATATCTATTATTCTCCATTTTACTCGATCTCCTAAACGGTTAAAGATAGGACATCGCAAATTTCACCAGTGGATTTAGCACCTCATTTTACATAAAATAAGTCCTATAAGTCTACTCTCAAGAGTTGATAAAAGTACAAACGAATAAAATGTTTATATATCACATTTTCAAATATCTATTATTCTCCATTTTACTCGATCTCCTAAACGGTTAAAGATAGGACATCGCGGTTTTCACCAGTGGGTTTAGCACCTCATTTTACTTAAAATAAGTCTTATAAGTCTACTCTCAAGAGTTGATAAAGGTAAAAAGGAATAAAATGTTTATATATCACATTATAAAATATCTGTTATTCTCCATTTTACTCGATCTCCTAAACGGTTAAAGATAGGACATCGCGGTTTTCACCAGTCGATTTAGCACCTCATTTTACATAAAATAACTTTTATAATTCTACTCTCAAGAGTTGATAAAGGTACAAACGAATAAAATGTTTATATATCACATTTTCAAATATCTGTTATTATTAATTTTACTCGATCTCTTAAACGGTTAGAGATAGGACATCGCGGTTTTTACCAGTAGATTTAGCACCTTATTTTACATAAAATAAGTCCTATAAGTCTACTCTCAAGAGTTGATAAAGGTACATTCGAATAAAGTGTTTATATATCACATTTTCAAATATCTTTTATTCTCCATTTTACTCGATCTCCTAAACGGTTAAAGATAGGACATCGCGGTTTTCACCAGTGGATTTAGCACTATATTTTACATAAAATAAGTCCTATAAGTCTACTCTCAAGAGTTGATAAAGGTACAAACGAACAAAATTTTTTATATCACAATTTTAAATATCTATTATTCTCAATTTTACTTGATCTCCTAAACGGTTAAAGATAGAACATCGCGGTTTTTACCAGTGGATTTAGCACCTCATTTTACATAAAATAAGTTATATAAGTCTACCCTCAAAAATTGATCAAGGTACAAACGAATAAAATGTTTATATATCACATTTTCAAATATCTATTATTCTCCATTTCACTCAATCTCCTAAACGGTTAAAGATAGGACATCACAATTTTCACCAGTGGATTTAGCACCTCATTTTACATAAAATAAGTCCTATAAGTCTACTCTCAAGAGTTGATAAAGGTACAAACGAATAAAATGTTTAAATATCACATTTTCAAATATCTTATTTTCTATTTTACTCGATCTCCTAAACGGTTAAAGATAGGACATCACAATTTTCACCAGTGGATTTAGCACCTCATTTTACATAAAATAAGTCCTATAAGTCTACTCTCAAAAGTTGATAAAGGTAAAAACGAACAAAATGTTTATATATCACATTTTCAAATATCTATTCTTCTCCATTTTACTCGATCTCCGAAACGGTTCAAGATTGGACATCGGGGATTTCACCAGTGGATTTAGCACCTCATTTTACATAAAATAAGTCCTATAAGTCTACTCTCAAGAGTTGATAAAGGTACAAACGAATAAAATGTTTATATATCACATTATCAAATATCTATTATTCTCCATTTTACTCCATCTCCTAAACGGTTAAAGATAGGACATCGCGGTTTTCACCAGTGAATTTAGCACCTCATTTTACATAAAATAGGTCCTATAAGTCTACTTTCAAGAGTTGATAAAGGTAAAAACGAATAAAAGGTTTATATATCACATTTTCAAATATCTATTTTTCTCCATTTAGTCGATCTCCTAAACGGTTCAAGATAGGACATCGCTGTTTTCACCAGTGGATGTAGCACCTCATTTTACATAAAATATGTCCTATAAGTCTACTCACAAGAGTTGATAATGGTACAAACGAACAAAATGTTTATATATCACATTTTCAAATATTTATTATTCTACATTTTACTCGATCTCCTAAACGGTTCAAGATTGGACATCGGGGATTTCACCAGTGGATTTAGCACCTCATTTTACATAAAATAAGTCCTATAAGTCTACTCTCAAGAGTTGATCAAGGTACATACGAACAAAATGTTTTTATATCACATTTTCAAATATCTATTTTTCTCCATTTTACTCTATCTCCTAAACGGTTCAAGATAGGACATCGCTGTTTTCACCAGTAAATTTAGCACCTCATTTTACATAAAATAAGTCCTATATGTCTACTCTCAAGAGTTGATAAAGGTACAAACGAATAAAATGTTTATATATCACATTTTCAAATATCTATTATTCTCCATTTTACTCGATCTCCTAAACGGTTAAATATAGGACATCGCGGTTTTCACCAGTGAATTTAGCACTTCATTTTACATAAAATAGGTCCTATAAGTCTACTTTCAAGAGTTGATAAAGGAAAAAACGAATAAAATGATTATATATCACATTTTCAAATATCTATTTTTCTCCATTTTACTCGATCTCCTAAACGGTTCAAGATAGGACATCGCTGTTTTCACCAGTGGATGTAGCACCTCATTTTACATAAAATTTGTCCTATAAGTCTACTCTCAAGAGTTGATAAAGGTACAAACGAACAAAATGTTAATATATCACATTTTCAAATATCTATTATTCTCCATTTTACTCGATCTCCTAAACGGTTCAAGATAGGACATCGCGGTTTTCACCAGTGGATTAAGCACCTCATTTTACATAAAATAAGTCCTATAAGTCTACTCTCAAGAGTTGATCAAGGTACAAACGAACAAAATGTTTATATATCACATTTTCAAATATCTATTATTCTCCATTTTACTCGATCTTCTAAACGGTTAAAGATAGGACATCGAGGTTTTCACCAGTGGATTAAGCACCTCATTTTACATAAAATAGGTCCTATAAGTCTACTCTCAAGAGTTGATCAAGGTACAAACGAACAAAATGTTTATATATCACATTTTCAAATATCTATTATTCTTCATTTAACTCGATCTCCTAAACGGTTAAAGATAGGACATCGCGGATTTCACCAGTGGATTTAGCACCTCATTTTACATAAAGTAAGTCCTATAAGTCTACTCTTTAGAGTTGATAAAGGTAAAAACGAATAAAATGTTTATATATCACATTTTCAAATATCTATTATTCTCCATTTTACTCGATCTCCTAAACGGTTAAAGATAGGACATCGAGGTTTTCACCAGTGGATTTAGCACCTCATTTTACATAAAATAAGTCCTATAAGTCTACTCTCAAAAGTTGATAAAGGTAAAAACGAATAAAATGTTTATATATCACATTTTCAAATATCTATTATTCTCCATTTTACTCGATCTCCTAAACGGTTAAAGATAGGACATCGCGGTTTTCACCAGAACATTTAGCACCTCATTTTACATGAAATAAGTCTTATAAGTCTACTCTCAAGAGTTGATAAAGGTACAAACGAATAAAATGTTTATATATCACATTTTCAAATATCTATTTTTCTCCATTTTACTCGATCTCCCAAACGGTTCAAGTTAGGACATCGCGGTTTTCACCAGTGGATTTAGCACTTCATTTTACATAAAATAAGTCCTATAAGTCTACTCTCAAAAGTTGATAAAGGTTAAAACGAATTAAATGTTTATATATCACATTTTCAAATATCTATTTTTCTCCATTTTACTCGATCTCCCAAACGGTTCAAGTTAGGACATCGCGGTTTTCACCAGTGGATTTAGCACCTCATTTTACATAAAATAAGTCCTATAAGTCTACTCTTAAGAGTTGATAAAGGTACAAACAAATAAAATGTTTATATATCACATTTTCAAATATCTATTATTCTCCAATTTACTCGATCTCCTAAACGGTTAAAGATATCACATCGCGGTTTTCACCAGTGGATTTAGCACCTCATTTTACATAAAATAAGTCCTATAAGTCTACTCTCAAGAGGTTGATAAAGGAACAAACGAATAAAATGTTTATATATCATATTATCAAATATCTACTATTCTCCATTATACTCGATCTCCTAAACGGTTAAAGATAGGACATCGCTGATTTCACCAGTCGATTTAGCACCTCATTTTACATAAAATAACTTTTATAATTCTACTCTCAAGAGTAGATAATGGTACAAACGAATAAAATGTTTATATATCACATTTTCAAATATCTGTTATTATTAATTTTACTCGATCTCTTAAACAGTTAGAGATAGGACATCGCGGTTTTTACCAGTGGATTTAGCACCTTATTTTACATAAAATAGGTCCTATAAGTCTACTCTCAAGAGTTGATAAAGGTACAAACGAATAAAGTGTTTATATATCACATTTTCAAATATCTATTATTCTCCATTTTACTCGATCTCCTAAACGGTTAAAGAGAGGACATCGCGGTTTTCACCAGTGGATTTAGCACTATATTTTACATAAAATAAGTCCTATAAGTCTACTCTCAAGAGTTGATAAAGGTACAAACAAATAAAATGTTTATATATAACATTTTCAAATATCTATTATTCTCCATTTTACTCGATCTCCTAAGCGGTTCAAGATAGGACATCGCGGTTTTCACCAGTGGATTTAGCACCTCATTTTACATAAAATAAGTCCTATAAATCTAGTCTTAAAAGTTGATAAAGGTACAAACGAATAAAATTTTTATATATCACATTTTCAAATATCTATTATTCTCAATTTTACTTGATCTCCTAAACGGTTAAAGATAGGACATCGCGGTTTTTATTAGTGGATTTAGCACCTCATTTTACATAAAATAAGTTTTATAAGTCTACTCTCAAGAGTTGATAAAGGTACAAACGAATAAAATGTTTATATATCACATTTTCAAATATCTATTATTCTCCATTTTACTCGATCTCCTAGACGGTGACAGATAGGACATCGCGGTTTCCACCAGTGGATTTAGCACCTCATTTTACATAAAATATGTCCTATAAGTCTACTCTCAAGGGTTGATAAAGGTACAAACGAATAAAATGTTTATATATCACATTTTCAAATATCAATTATTCTCCATTTTACTCAATCTCCTAAACGGTTAAAGATAGGACATCGCGGTTTTCACCAGTAAATTTAGCACCTTATTTTACATAAAATAAGTCCTATAAGTCTACTCTCAAGAGTTGATAAAGGTACAAACAAATAAAATGTTTATATATCACATTTTCAAATATCTATTATTCTCCATTTTACTCGATCTCCTAAACGGTTAAAGATAGGACATCGCGGTTTTAACCAGTGGATTTAGCACCTCATTTTACATAAAATAAGTCCTATAAGTCTACTCTCAAGGGTTGATAAAGGTACAAACGAATAAAATGTTTATATATCACATTTTCAAATATCTATTATTCTCCATTTTACTCCATCTCCTAAACGGTTAAAGATAGGACATCGCGGTTTTCACCAGTGGATTTAGCACCTCATTTTACATAAAATAAGTCCTATAAGTCTACTCTCAAGAGTTGATAAAGGAACAAACGAATAAAATTTTTATATATCACATTTTCAAATATCTATTATTCTCAATTTTACTCGATCTCCTAAACGGTTAAAGATAGGACATCGCGGTTTTCACCAGTAAATTTAGCACCTCATTTTACATAAAATAGGTCCTATAAGTCTACTCTCAAGAGTTGATAAAGGTACAAACAAATAAAATGTTTATATATCACATTTTCAAATATCTATTTTTCTCCATTTTACTCGATCTCCTAAACGGTTAAAGATAGGACATCGCGGTTTTCACCAGTGGATTTAGCACCTCATTTTACATAAAATAAGTCCTATAAGTCTACTCTTAAGAGTTGATAAAGGTACAAACAAATAAAATGTTTATATATCACATTTTCAAATATCTATTATTCTCCATTTTACTCGATCTCCTAAACGGTTAAAGATAGGACATCGCAAATTTCACCAGTGGATTTAGCACCTCATTTTACATAAAATAAGTCCTATAAGTCTACTCTCAAGAGTTGATAAAAGTACAAACCAATAAAATGTTTATATATCACATTTTCAAATATCTATTATTCTCCATTTTACTCGATCTCCTAAACGGTTAAAGATAGGACATCGCGGTTTTCACCAGTGGATTTAGCACCTCATTTTACTTAAAATAAGTCTTATAAGTCTACTCTCAAGAGTTGATAAAGGTAAAAACGAATAAAATGTTTATATATCACATTATAAAATATCTGTTATTCTCCATTTTACTCGATCTCCTAAACGGTTAAAGATAGGACATCGCGGTTTTCACCAGTCGATTTAGCACCTCATTTTACATAAAATAACTTTTATAATTCTACTCTCAAGAGTTGATAAAGGTACAAACGAATAAAATGTTTATATATCACATTTTCAAATATCTGTTATTATTAATTTTACTCGATCTCTTAAACGGTTAGAGATAGGACATCGCGGTTTTTACCAGTGGATTTAGCACCTTATTTCATATAAAATAAGTCCTATAAGTCTACTCTCAAGAGTTGATAAAGGTACAAACGAATAAAGTGTTTATATATCACATTTTCAAATATCTTTTATTCTCCATTTTACTCGATCTCCTAAACGGTTAAAGATAGGACATCGCGGTTTTCACCAGTGGATTTAGCACAATATTTTACATAAAATAAGTCCTATAAGTCTACTCTCAAGAGTTGATAAAGGTACAAACGATCAAAATTTTTTATATCACAATTTTAAATATCTATTATTCTCAATTTTACTTGATCTCCTAAACGGTTAAAGATAGAACATCGCGGTTTTTACCAGTGGATTTAGCACCTCATTTTACATAAAATAAGTTTTATAAGTCTACCCTCAAAAATTGATCAAGGTACAAACGAATAAAATGTTTATATATCACATTTTCAAATATCTATTATTCTCCATTTCACTCAATCTCCTAAACGGTTAAAGATAGGACATCGCGGTTTTCACCAGTGGATTTAGCACCTCATTTTACATATAATAAGTCCTATAAGTCTACTCTCAAAAGTTGATAAAGTTACAAACGAATAAAATGTTTATATATCACATTTTCAAATATCTATTAATATCCATTTCACTCAATCTCCTAAACGGTTAAAGATAGGACATCGCGGTTTTCACCAGTGGATTTAGCACCTCATTTTACATAAAATAAGTCCAATAAGTCTACTCTCAAGAGTTGATAAAGGAACAAACGAATAAAATTTTTATATATCACATTTTCAAATATCTATTATTCTCAATTTTACTCGATCTCCTAAACGGTTAAAGATAGGACATCGCGGTTTTCACCAGTAAATTTAGCACCTCATTTTACATAAAATAGGTCCTATAAGTCTACTCTCAAGAGTTGATAAAGGTACAAACAAATAAAATGTTTATATATCACATTTTCAAATATCTATTTTTCTCCATTTTACTCGATCTCCTAAACGGTTAAAGATAGGACATCGCGGTTTTCACCAGTGGATTTAGCACCTTATTTTACATAAAATAAGTCCTATAAGTCTACTCTTAAGAGTTGATAAAGGTACAAACAAATAAAATGTTTATATATCACATTTTCAAATATCTATTATTCTCCATTTTACTCGATCTCCTAAACGGTTAAAGATAGGACATCGCAAATTTCACCAGTGGATTTAGCACCTCATTTTACATAAAATAAGTCCTATAAGTCTACTCTCAAGAGTTGATAAAAGTACAAACCAATAAAATGTTTATATATCACATTTTCAAATATCTATTATTCTCCATTTTACTCGATCTCCTAAACGGTTAAAGATAGGACATCGCGGTTTTCACCAGTGGATTTAGCACCTCATTTTACTTAAAATAAGTCTTATAAGTCTACTCTCAAGAGTTGATAAAGGTAAAAACGAATAAAATGTTTATATATCACATTATAAAATATCTGTTATTCTCCATTTTACTCGATCTCCTAAACGGTTAAAGATAGGACATCGCGGTTTTCACCAGTCGATTTAGCACCTCATTTTACATAAAATAACTTTTATAATTCTACTCTCAAGAGTTGATAAAGGTACAAACGAATAAAATGTTTAAATATCACATTTTCAAATATCTGTTATTATTAATTTTACTCGATCTCTTAAACGGTTAGAGATAGGACATCGCGGTTTTTACCAGTGGATTTAGCACCTTATTTTACATAAAATAAGTCCTATAAGTCTACTCTCAAGAGTTGATAAAGGTACAAACGAATAAAGTGTTTATGTATCACATTTTCAAATATCTTTTATTCTCCATTTTACTCGATCTCCTAAACGGTTAAAGATAGGACATCGCGGTTTTCACCAGTGGATTTAGCACAATATTTTACATAAAATAAGTCCTATAAGTCTACTCTCAAGAGTTGATAAAGGTACAAACGAACAAAATTTTTTATATCACAATTTTAAATATCTATTATTCTCAATTTTACTTGATCTCCTAAACGGTTAAAGATAGAACATCGCGGTTTTTACCAGTGGATTTAGCACCTCATTTTACATAAAATATGTTTTATAAGTCTACCCTCAAAAATTGATCAAGGTACAAACGAATAAAATGTTTATATATCACATTTTCAAATATCTATTATTCTCCATTTCACTCAATCTCCTAAACGGTTAAAGATAGGACATCGCGGTTTTCACCAGTGGATTTAGCACCTCATTTTACATATAATAAGTCCTATAAGTCTACTCTCAAAAGTTGATAAAGGTACAAACGAATAAAATGTTTATATATCACATTTTCAAATATCTATTAATATCCATTTCACTCAATCTCCTAAACGGTTAAAGATAGGACATCGCGCTTTTCTCCAGAGGATTTAGTACCTCATTTTACATAAAATAAGAACTATAAGTCTACTCTCAAGAGTTGATAAATGTAAAAACGAATAAAATGTTTATATATCACATTTTCAAATATCTATTATTCTCCATTTTACTCGATCTCCTAAACGGTTAAAGATAGAACATCGCGGTTTTTACAAGTGGATTTAGCACCTCATTTTACATAAAATAAGTTTTATAAGTCTACCCTCAAAAATTGATCAAGGTACAAACGAATAAAATGTTTATATATCACATTTTCAAATATCTATTATTCTCCATTTTACTCAATCTCCTAAACGGTTAAAGATAGGACATCGCGGTTTTCACCAGTAAATTTAGCACCTTATTTTACATAAAATAAGTCCTATAAGTCTACTCTCAAGAGTTGATAAAGGTACAAACAAATAAAATGTTTATATATCACATTTTCAAATATCTATTATTCTCCATTTTACTCGATCTCCTAAACGGTTAAAGATAGGACATCGCGGTTTTAACCAGTGGATTTAGCACCTCATTTTACATAAAATAAGTCCTATAAGTCTACTCTCAAGGGTTGATAAAGGTACAAACGAATAAAATATTTATATATCACATTTTCAAATATCTATTATTCTCCATTTTACTCCTTCTCCTAAACGGTTAAAGATAGGACATCGCGGTTTTCACCAGTGGATTTAGCACCTCATTTTACATAAAATAAGTCCTATAAGTCTACTCTCAAGAGTTGATAAAGGAACAAACGAATAAAATTTTTATATATCACATTTTCAAATATCTATTATTCTCCATTTTACTCGATCTCCTAAACGGTTAAAGATAGGACATCGCGGTTTTCACCAGTGGATTTAGCACCTCATTTTACATAAAATAAGTCCTATAAGTCTACTCTCAAGAGTTGATAAAAGTACAAACCAATAAAATGTTTATATATCACATTTTCAAATATCTATTATTCTCCATTTTACTCGATCTCCTAAACGGTTAAAGATAGGACATCGCGGTTTTCACCAGTGGATTTAGCACCTCATTTTACTTAAAATAAGTCTTATAAGTCTACTCTCAAGAGTTGATAAAGGTAAAAACGAATAAAATGTTTATATATCACATTATAAAATATCTGTTATTCTCCATTTTACTCGATCTCCTAAACGGTTAAAGATAGGACATCGCGGTTTTCACCAGTCGATTTAGCACCTCATTTTACATAAAATAACTTTTATAATTCTACTCTCAAGAGTTGATAAAGGTACAAACGAATAAAATGTTTATATATCACATTTTCAAATATCTGTTATTATTAATTTTACTCGATCTCTTAAACGGTTAGAGATAGGACATCGCGGTTTTTACCAGTGGATTTAGCACCTTATTTTACATAAAATAAGTCCTATAAGTCTACTCTCAAGAGTTGATAAAGGTTCAAACGAATAAAGTGTTTATATATCACATTTTCAAATATCTTTTATTCTCCATTTTACTCGATCTCCTAAACGGTTAAAGATAGGACATCGCGGTTTTCACCAGTGGATTTAGCACAATATTTTACATAAAATAAGTCCTATAAGTCTACTCTCAAGAGTTGATAAAGGTACAAACGAACAAAATTTTTTATATCACAATTTTAAATATCTATTATTCTCAATTTTACTTGATCTCCTAAACGGTTAAAGATAGAACATCGCGGTTTTTACCAGTGGATTTAGCACCTCATTTTACATAAAATAAGTTTTATAAGTCTACCCTCAAAAATTGATCAAGGTACAAACGAATAAAATGTTTATATATCACATTTTCAAATATCTATTATTCTCCATTTCACTCAATCTCCTAAACGGTTAAAGATAGGACATCGCGGTTTTCACCAGTGGATTTAGCACCTCATTTTACATATAATAAGTCCTATAAGTCTACTCTCAAAAGTTGATAAAGGTACAAACGAATAAAATGTTTATATATCACATTTTCAAATATCTATTAATATCCATTTCACTCAATCTCCTAAACGGTTAAAGATAGGACATCGCGGTTTTCTCCAGAGGATTTAGTACCTCATTTTACATAAAATAAGAACTATAAGTCTACTCTCAAAAGTTGATAAAGGTACAAACGAATAAAATGTTTATATATCACATTTTCAAATATCTATTAATATCCATTTTACTCGATCTCCTAAACGGTTAAAGATAGGACATCGCGGTTTTCACCAGTAAATTTAGCACCTCATTTTACATAAAATAGGTCCTATAAGTCTACTCTCAAGAGTTGATAAAGGTACAAACAAATAAAATGTTTATATATCACATTTTCAAATATCTATTATTCTCCATTTTACTCGATCTCCTAAACGGTTAAAGATATCACATCGCGGTTTTCACAAGTGGATTAAGCACCTCATTTTACATAAAATAGGTCCTATAAGTCTACTCTCAAGGGTTGATAAAGGTAAAAACGAATAAAATGTTTATATATCACATTTTCAAATATCTATTATTCTCCATTTTACTCGATCTCCTAAACGGTTAAAGATATCACATCGCGGTTTTCACCAGAGGATTTAGCACCTCATTTTACATAAAATAACTTTTATAATTCTACTCTCAAGAGTAGATAATGGTACAAACGAATAAAATGTTTATATATCACATTTTCAAATATCTGTTATTATTAATTTTACTCGATCTCTTAAACGGTTAGAGATAGGACATCGCGGTTTTTACCAGTGGATTTAGCACCTTATTTTACATAAAATAAGTCCTATAAGTCTACTCTCAAGAGTTGATAAAGGTACAAACAAATAAAATGTTTATATATCACATTTTCAAATATCTATTATTCTCCATTTTACTCGATCTCCTAAGCGGTTCAAGATAGGACATCGCGGTTTTCACCAGTGGATTTAGCACCTCATTTTACATAAAATAAGTCCTATAAGTCTACCCTTAAGAGTTGATAAAGGTACAAACGGATAAAATTTTTAAATATCACATTTTCAAATATCTATTATTCTCTATTTTACTCGATCTCCTAGACGGTGATAGATAGGACATCGCGGTTTTCACCAGTGGATTTAGCACCTCATTTTACATAAAATAAGTCCTATAAGTCTACTCTCAAGGGTTGATAAAGGTACAAACGAATAAAATGTTTATATATCACATTTTCAAATATCTATTATTCTCCATTTTACTCAATCTCCTAAACGGTTAAAGATAGGACATCGCGGTTTTCACCAGTGGATTTAGCACCTTATTTTACATAAAATAAGTCCTATAAGTCTACTCTCAAGAGTTGATAAAGGAACAAACAAATAAAATGTTTATATATCACATTTTCAAATATCTATTATTCTGCATTTTACTCGATCTCCTAAACGGTTAAAGATAGGACATCGCGGTTTTAACCAGTGGATTTAGCACCTCATTTTACTAAAATAAGTCCTATAAGTCTTCTCTCAAGGGTTGATAAAGGTACAAACGAATAAAATGTTTATATATCACATTTTCAAATATCTATTATTCTCAATTTTACTGGATCTCCTAAACGGTTAAAGATAGGACATCGCGGTTTTCACCAGTAAATTTAGCACCTCATTTTACATAAAATAGGTCCTATAAGTCTACTCTCAAGAGTTGATAAAGGTACAAACGAATAAAATGTTTATATATCACATTTTCAAATATCTATTATTCTCCATTTTACTCGATCTCCTAAATGGTTAAAGATATCACATCGCGGTTTTCACCAGTGGATTTAGCACCTCATTTTACATAAAACAGGTCCTATAAGTCTACTCTCAAGAGTTGATAAAGGTACAAACGAATAAAATGTTTATGTATCACATTTTCAAATATCTATTATTCTCCATTTTACTCGATCTCCTAAACGGTTAAAGATATCACATCGCGGTTTTCACAAGTGGATTAAGCACCTCATTTTACATAAAATAGGTCCTATATGTCTACTCTCAAGGGTTGATAAAGGTAAAAACGAATAAAATGTTTATATATCACATTTTCAAATATCTATTATTCTCCATTTTACTCGATCTCCTAAACGGTTAAAGATATCACATCGCGGTTTTCACCAGAGGATTTAGCACCTCATTTTACATAAAATAAGTTTTATAAGTCTACTCTCAAGAGTTGATAAAGGTAAAAACGAATAAAATGTTTATATATCACATTTTCAAATATCTATTATTCTCCATTTTACTCGATCTCCTAAACGGTTAAAGATATCACATCGCGGTTTTCACCAGAGGATTTAGCACCTCATTTTACATAAAATAACTTTTATAATTCTACTCTCAAGAGTAGATAATGGTACAAACGAATAAAATGTTTATATATCACATTTTCAAATATCTGTTATTATTAATTTTACTCGATCTCTTAAACGGTTAGAGATAGGACATCGCGGTTTTTACCAGTGGATTTAGCCCCTTATTTTACATAAAATAAGTCCTATAAGTCTACTCTCAAGAGTTGATAAAGGTACAAACGAATAAAGTGTTTATATATCACATTTTCAGATATCTATTATTATCCATTTTACTCGATCTCCTAAACGGTTAAAGAGAGGACATCGCGGTTTTCACCAGTGGATTTAGCACTATATTTTACATAAAATAAGTCCTATAAGTCTACTCTCAAGAGTTGATAAAGGTACAAACAAATAAAATGTTGATATATCACATTTTCAAATAACTATTATTCTCCATTTTACTCGATCTCCTAAGCGGTTCAAGATAGGACATCGCGGTTTTCACCAGTGGATTTAGCACCTCATTTTACATAAAATAAGTCCTATAAGTCTACTCTTAAGAGTTGATAAAGGTACAAACGGATAAAATTTTTATATATCACATTTTCAAATATCTATTGTTCTCAATTTTACTTGATCTCCTAAACGGTTTAAGATAGGACATCGCGTTTTTTATTAGAGGATTTAGCACCTCATTTTACATAAAATAAGTTTTATAAGTCTACTCTCAAGAGTTGATAAAGGTACAAACGAATAAAATGTTTATATATCACATTTTCAAATATCTATTATTCTCTATTTTACTCGATCTCCTAGACGGTGATAGATAGGACATCGCGGTTTTCACCAGTGGATTTAGCACCTCATTTTACATAAAATATGTCCTATAAGTCTACTCTCAAGGGTTGATAAAGGTACAAACGAATAAAATGTTTATATATCACATTTTCATATATCTATTATTCTCCATTTTACTCAATCTCCTAAACGGTTAAAGATAGGACATCGCGGTTTTCACCAGTGGATTTAGCACCTTATTTTACATAAAATAAGTCCTATAAGTCTACTCTCAAGAGTTGATAAAGGAACAAACAAATAAAATGTTTATATATCACATTTTCAAATATCTATTATTCTGCATTTTACTCGATCTCCTAAACGGTTAAAGATAGGACATCGCGGTTTTAACCAGTGGATTTAGCACCTCATTTTACATAAAATAAGTCCTATAAGTCTTCTCTCAAGGGTTGATAAAGGTACAAACGAATAAAATGTTTATATATCACATTTTCAAATATCTATTATTCTCCATTTTACTCCATCTCCTAAACGGTTAAAGATAGGACATCGCGGTTTACACCAGTGGATTTAGCACCTCATTTTACATAAAATAAGTCCTATAAGTCTACTCTCAAGAGTTGATAAAGGTACAAACGATTAAAATTTTTATATATCACATTTTCAAATATCTATTATTCTCAATTTTACTCGATCTCCTAAACGGTTAAAGATAGGACCTCGCGGTTTTCACCAGTAAATTTAGCACCTCATTTTACATAAAATAGGTCCTATAAGTCTACTCTTAAGAGTTGATAAAGGTACAAACGAATAAAATGTTTATATATCACATTTTCAAATATCTATTATTCTCCATTTTACTCGATCTCCTAAACGGTTAAAGATATCACATCGCGGTTTTCACCAGTGGATTTAGCACCTCATTTTACATAAAACAGGTCCTATAAGTCTACTCTCAAGAGTTGATAAAGGTACAAACGAATAAAATGTTTATGTATCACATTTTCAAATATCTATTATTCTCCATTTTACTCGATCTCCTAAACGGTTAAAGATATCACATCGCGGTTTTCACAAGTGGATTAAGCACCTCATTTTACATAAAATAGGTCCTATAAGTCTACTCTCAAGGGTTGATAAAGGTAAAAACGAATAAAATGTTTATATATCACATTTTCAAATATCTATTATTCTCCATTTTACTCGATCTCCTAAACGGTTAAAGAGAGGACATCGCGGTTTTCACCAGTGGATTTAGCACTATACTTTACATAAAATAAGTCCTATAAGTCTACTCTCAAGAGTTGATAAAGGTACAAACAAATAAAATGTTTATATATAACATTTTCAAATATCTATTATTCTCCATTTTACTCGATCTCCTAAGCGGTTCAAGATAGGACATCGCGGTTTTCACCAGTGGATTTAGCACCTCTTTTTACATAAAATAAGTCCTATAAGTCTACTCTCAAAAGTTGATAAAGGTACAAACGAATAAAATGTTTATATATCACATTTTCAAATATCTATTATTCTCCATTTTACTCGATCTCCTAGACGGTGATAGATAGGACATCGCGGTTTTCACCAGTGGATTTAGCACCTCATTTTACATAAAATATGTCCTATAGGTCTACTCTCAAGGGTTGATAATGGTACAAACGAATAAAATGTTTATATATCACATTTTCAAATATCTATTATTCTCCATTTTACTCAATCACCTAAACGGTTAAAGATAGGACATCGCGGTTTTCACCAGTGAATTTAGCACCTTATTTTACATAAAATAAGTCCTATAAGTCTACTCTCAAGAGTTGATAAAGGTACAAACAAATAAAATGTTTATATATCACATTTTCAAATATCTAATATTCTCCATTTTACTCGATCTCCTAAACGGTTAAAGATAGGACATCGCGGTTTTAACCAGTGGATTTAGCACCTCATTTTACATAAAATAAGTCCTATAAGTCTACTCTCAAGGGTTGATAAAGGTACAAACGAATAAAATGTTTATATATCACATTTTCAAATATCTATTATTCTCCATTTTACTCCATCTCCTAAACGGTTAAAGATAGGACATCGCGGTTTTCACCAGTGGATTTAGCACCTCATTTTACATAAAATAGGTCCTATAAGTCTACTCTCAAGAGTTGATAAAGGAACAAACGAATAAAATTTTTATATATCACATTTTCAAATATCTATTCTCAATTTTACTCGATCTCCTAAACGGTTAAAAATAGGACATCGCGGTTTTCACCAGTGGATTTAGCACCTCATTTTACAGAAAATAAGTCCTATAAGTCTACTCTTAAGAGTTGATAAAGGTACAAACGAATAAAATGTTTATATATCACATATTCAAATATCTATTATTCTCCATTTTACTCGATCTCCTCAACGGTTAAAAATAGGACATTGCGGTTTTCAACAGAGGGTTTAGCACCTCATTTTACATAAAATAAGTCCTATAAGTCTACTCTTAAGAGTTGATAAAGGTACAAACAAATAAAAGGTTTATATATCACATTTTCAAATATCTATTATTCTCCATTTTACTCGATCTCCTAAACGGTTAAAGATAGGACATCGCGGTTTTCACCAGTGGATTTAGCACTATATTTTACATAAAATAAGTCCTATAAGTCTACTCTCAAGAGTTGATAAAGGTACAAACGAACAAAATTTTTTATATCACAATTTTAAATATCTATTATTCTCAATTTTACTTGATCTCCTAAACGGTTAAAGATAGAACATCGCGGTTTTTACCAGTGGATTTAGCACCTCATTTTACATAAAATAAGTTATATAAGTCTACCCTCAAAAATTGATCAAGGTACAAACGAATAAAATGTTTATATATCACATTTTCAAATAACTATTTTTATCCATTTTACTCGATCTCCTAAACGGTTAAAGATAGGACATCGAGGTTTTCACCAGTGGATTTAGCACCTCATTTTACATAAAATAGGTCCTATAAGTCTACTCTCAAGAGTTGATAAAGGTACAATCGAATAAAATGTTTATATATCACATTTTCAAATAACTATTTTTATCCATTTTACTCGATCTCCTAAACGGTTCAAGATAGGACATCGCTGTTTTTACCAGTGGATTTAGTCCCTCATTTTACATAAAATAAGTCCTATAAGTCTACTCTCAAGATTTGATCAAGGTACAAACGAACAAAATGTTTATATATCACATTTTCAAATATCTATTATTCTCAATTTTACTTGATCTCCTAAACGGTTAAAGATAGGACATCGAGGGTTTCACCAGTGGATTTAGCACCTCATTTTACATAAAATAGGTCCTATAAGTCTACTCTCAAGAGTTGATAAAGGTACAATCGAATAAAATGTTTATATATCCCATTTTCAAATAACTATTTTTATCCATTTTACTCGATCTCCTAAGCGGTTCAAGATAGGACATCGCTGTTTTTACCAGTGGATTTAGTCCCTCATTTTACATAAAATAAGTCCTATAAGTCTACTCTCAAGATTTGATCAAGGTACAAACGAACAAAATGTTTATATATCACATTTTCAAATAACTATTATTCTCAATTTTACTTGATCTCCTAAACGGTTAAAGATAGGACATCGAGGTTTTCACCAGTGGATTTAGCACCTCATTTTACATAAAATAGGTCCTATAAGTCTACTCTCAAGAGTTGATAAAGGTACAATCGAATAAAATGTTTATATATCACATTATCAAATAACTATTTTTATCCATTTTACTCGATCTCCTAAACGGTTCAAGATAGGACATCGCTGTTTTTACCAGTGGATTTAGTCCCTCATTTTACATAAAATAAGTCCTATAAGTCTACTCTCAAGATTTGATCAAGGTACAAACGAACAAAATGTTTATATATCACATTTTCAAATATCTATTATTCTTCATTTTACTCGATCTCCTAAACGGTTAAAGATAGGTCTTCGCGGATTTCACCAGTGGATTTAGCACCTCATTTTACATAAAATAAGTCAAATAAGTCTACTCTCAAAAGTTGATAAAGGTACAAACGAATAAAATGTTTATATATCACATTATCAAATATCTATTATCCTCCATTTAACTCGATCTCCTAAACCGTTAAAGATAGGACATCGCGGTTTTCACCAGTGAATTTAGCACCTCATTTTACATAAAATAAGTCCTATAAGTCTACTCTCAAGAGTTGATCAAGGTACATACGAACAAAATGTTTATATATCACATTTTCAAATATCTATTTTTCTCCATTTTACTCGATCTCCTAAACGGTTCGAATTAGGACATCGCTGTTTTCACCAGTGGATGTAGCACCTCATTTTACATAAAATATGTCCTATAAGTCTACTCACAAGAGTTGATAATGGTACAAACGAACAAAATGTTTATATATCACATTTTCAAATATTTATTATTCTACATTTTACTCGATCTCCTAAACGGTTCAAGATTGGACATCGGGGTTTTCACCAGTGGATTTTGCACCTCATATTACATAAAATAAGTCCTATAAGTCTACTCTCAAGAGTTGATCAAGGTACAAACGAACAAAATGTTTATATATCACATTTTCAAATATCTATTATTCTCCATTTTACTCGATCTCCTAAACGGTTCAAGATAGGACATCGCGGTTTTCACCAGTGGATTAAGCACCTCATTTTACATAAAATAAGTCCTATAAGTCTACTCTCAAGAGTTGATCAAGGTACAAACGAACAAAATGTTTATATATCACATTTTCAAATATCTATTATTCTACATTTTACTCGATCTCCTAAACGGTTCAAGATTGGACATCGGGGTTTTCACCAGTGGATTTAGCACCTCATTTTACATAAAATAAGTCCTATAAGTCTACTCTCAAGAATTGATCAAGGTACAAACGAACAAAATGTTTATATATCACATTTTCAAATATCTATTATTCTCCATTTTACTCGATCTCCTAAACGGTTCAAGATAGGACATCGCGGTTTTTACCAGTGGATTTAGCACCTCAATTTACATAAAATAAGTCCTATAAGTCTACTCTCAAGAGTTGATAAAGGTACAAACGAATAAAATGTTTATATATCACATTTTCAAATATCTATTAATATCCATTTTACTCGATCTCCTAAACGGTTTAAGATATGACATCGGGGTTTTAACCAGTGGATTTAGCACCTCATTTTACATAAAATAAGTCCTATAAGTCTACTGTCAAGAGTTGATAAAGGTACAAACGAATAAAATGTTTATATATCACATTTTCAAATATCTATTATTCACCATTTTACTTGATCTCCTAAACGGTTAAGGATAGGACATCGCGGTTTTCACCAGTGGATTTAGCACTATATTTTACATAAAATAACTCCTATAAGTCTACTCTCAAGATTTGATCAAGGTAAAAACGAATAAAATGTTTATATATCACATTTTCAAATATCTATTATTCTCCATTTTACTCGATCTCCTAAACGGTTAAAGATAGGACATCGAGGTTTTCACCAGTGGATTTAGCACCTCATTTTACATAAAATAGGTCCTATAAGTCTACTCTCAAGAGTTGATAAAGGTACAATCGAATAAAATGTTTATATATCACATTTTCAAATAACTATTTTTATCCATTTTACTCGATCTCCTAAACGGTTCAAGATAGGACATCGCTGTTTTTACCAGTGGATTTAGTACCTCATTTTACATAAAATAAGTCCTATAAGTCTACTCTCAAGATTTGATCAAGGTACAAACGAACAAAATGTTTATATATCACATTTTCAAATATCTATTATTCTTCATTTTACTCGATCTCCTAAACGGTTAAAGATAGGTCTTCGCGGATTTCACCAGTGGATTTAGCACCTCATTTTACATAAAATAAGTAATATAGGTCTACTCTTTAGAGTTGATAAAAGTACAAACGAATAAAATGTTTATATATCACATTTTCAAATATCTATTATTCTCCATTTTACTCGATCTCCTAAACGGTTAAAGATAGGACATCGAGGTTTTCACCAGTGGATTAAGCACCTCATTTTACATAAAATATTTCCTATAAGTCTACTCTTAAAAGTTGATAAAGGTACAAACGAATAAAATGTTTATATATCACATTTTCAAATATCTATTATTCTCCATTTTACTCGATCTTCTAAACGGTTAAAGATAGGACATCGAGGTTTTCACCAGTGGATTTAGCACCTCATTTTACATAAAATAAATCCTATAAGTCTACTCTTTAGAGTTGATAAAGGTAAAAACGAATAAATTGTTTATATATCACATTTTCAAATATCTATTATTCTCCATTTTACTCGATCTCCTAAACGGTTAAAGATAGGACATCGAGGTTTTCACCAGTGGATTTAGCACCTCATTTTACATAAAATAGGTCCTATAAGTCTACTCTTAAAAGTTGATAAAGGTACAAACGAATAAAATGTTTATATATCACATTTTCAAATATCTATTATTCTCCATTTTACTCGATCTCCTAAACGGTTAAAGATAGGACATCGCGGTTTTAACCAGTGGATTTAGCACCTCATTTAACATATAATAAGTCCTATAAGTCTACTCTCAAGAGTTGATAAAGGTACAAACGAATAAAATGTTTATATATCACATTTTCAAATATATACTATTCTCCATTTTACTCGATCTCCTAAACGGTTAAAGATAGGACATCGCGGTTTTTACCAGTGGATTTAGCACCTCATTTTACATAAAATAAGTCCTATAAGTCTACTCTCAAGAGTTGATAAAGGCACAAACGAATAAAATGTTTATATATCACATTTTCAAATATCTATTATTTTCTATTTTACTCGATCTTCTAAACGGTTAAAGATAGGACATCGCGGTTTTCACCAGTGGATTTAGCACCTCATTTTACATAAAATAAGTCCTATAAGTCTACTGTCAAGAGTTGATAAAGGTACAAAATAATAAAATGTTTATATATCACATTTTCAAATATCTATTATTCACCATTTTACTTGATCTCCTAAACGGTTAAGGATAGGACATCGCGGTTTTCACCAGTGAATTTAGCACTTCATTTTATATAAAATAGGTCCTATAAGTCTACTTTCAAGAGTTGATAAAGGTAAAAACGAATAAAATGTTTATATATCACATTTTCAAATATCTATTTTTCTCCATTTTACTCGATCTCCTAAACGGTTTAAGATAGGACATCGCTGTTTTCACCAGTGGATGTAGCACCTCATTTTACATAAAATATGTCCTATAAGTCTACTCTCAAGAGTTGATAAAGGTACAAACGAACAAAATGTTCATTTTACATAAAATATGTCCTATAAGTCTACTCTCAAGAGTTGATCAAGGTACAAACGAACAAAATGTTTATATATCACATTTTCAAATATCTATTATTCTCCATTTTACTCGATCTTCTAAACGGTTAAAGATAGGACATCGAGGTTTTCACCAGTGGATTTAGCACCTCATTTTACATAAAATAGGTCCTATAAGTCTACTCTTAAAAGTTGATAAAGGTACAAACGAATAAAATGTTTATAAATCACATTTTCAAACATCTATTATTCTCCATTTTACTCGATCTTCTAAACGGTTAAAGATAAGACATCGAGGTTTTCACCAGTGGATTTAGCACCTCATTTTACATAAAATAGGTCCTATAAGTCTACTCTCAAGAGTTGATAAAGGTAAAAACGAATTAAATGTTTATATATCACATTTTCAAATATCTATTTTTCTCCATTTTACTCGATCTCCCAAACGGTTCAAGTTAGGACACCGCGGTTTTCACCAGTGGATTTAGCACCTCATTTTACATAAAATAAGTCCTATAAGTCTACTCTCAAGAGTTGATAAAGGTACAATCGAATAAAATGTTTATATATCACATTTTCAAATAACTATTTTTATCCATTTTACTCGATCTCCTAAACGGTTCAAGATAGGACATCGCGGTTTTCACCAGTGGATTAAGCACCTCATTTTACATAAAATAAGTCCTATAAGTCTACTCTCAAGAGTTGATCAAGGTACAAACGAACAAAATGTTTATATATCACATTTTCAAATATCTATTATTCTACATTTTACTCGAACTCCTAAACGGTTCAAAATTGGACATCGGGGTTTTCACCAGTGGATTTAGCACCTCATTTTACATAAAATAAGTCCTATAAGTCTACTCTCAAGAATTGATCAAGGTACAAACGAACAAAATGTTTATATATCACATTTTCAAATATCTATTATTCTCCATTTTACTCGATCTCCTAAACGGTTCAAGATAGGACATCGCGGTTTTTACCAGTGGATTTAGCACCTCAATTTACATAAAATAAGTCCTATAAGTCTACTCTCAAGAGTTGATAAAGGTACAAACGAATAAAATGTTTATATATCACATTTTCAAATATCTATTAATATCCATTTTACTCGATCTCCTAAACGGTTTAAGATATGACATCGGGGTTTTAACCAGTGGATTTAGCACCTCATTTTACATAAAATAAGTCCTATAAGTCTACTGTCAAGAGTTGATAAAGGTACAAACGAATAAAATGTTTATATATCACATTTTCAAATATCTATTATTCACCATTTTACTTGATCTCCTAAACGGTTAAGGATAGGACATCGCGGTTTTCACCAGTGGATTTAGCACTATATTTTACATAAAATAACTCCTATAAGTCTACTCTCAAGATTTGATCAAGGTAAAAACGAATAAAATGTTTATATATCACATTTTCAAATATCTATTATTCTCCATTTTACTCGATCTCCTAAACGGTTAAAGATAGGACATCGAGGTTTTCACCAGTGGATTTAGCACCTCATTTTACATAAAATAGGTCCTATAAGTCTACTCTCAAGAGTTGATAAAGGTACAATCGAATAAAATGTTTATATATCACATTTTCAAATAACTATTTTTATCCATTTTACTCGATCTCCTAAACGGTTCAAGATAGGACATCGCTGTTTTTACCAGTGGATTTAGTACCTCATTTTACATAAAATAAGTCCTATAAGTCTACTCTCAAGATTTGATCAAGGTACAAACGAACAAAATGTTTATATATCACATTTTCAAATATCTATTATTCTTCATTTTACTCGATCTCCTAAACGGTTAAAGATAGGTCTTCGCGGATTTCACCAGTGGATTTAGCACCTCATTTTACATAAAATAAGTAATATAGGTCTACTCTTTAGAGTTGATAAAAGTACAAACGAATAAAATGTTTATATATCACATTTTCAAATATCTATTATTCTCCATTTTACTCGATCTCCTAAACGGTTAAAGATAGGACATCGAGGTTTTCACCAGTGGATTAAGCACCTCATTTAACATATAATAAGTCCTATAAGTCTACTCTCAAGAGTTGATAAAGGTACAAACGAATAAAATGTTTATATATCACATTTTCAAATATATACTATTCTCCATTTTACTCGATCTCCTAAACGGTTAAAGATAGGACATCGCGGTTTTTACCAGTGGATTTAGCACCTCATTTTACATAAAATAAGTCCTATAAGTCTACTCTCAAGAGTTGATAAAGGCACAAACGAATAAAATGTTTATATATCACATTTTCAAATATCTATTATTTTCTATTTTACTCGATCTCCTAAACGGTTAAAGATAGGACATCGCGGTTTTCACCAGTGGATTTAGCACCTCATTTTACATAAAATAAGTCCTATAAGTCTACTGTCAAGAGTTGATAAAGGTACAAAATAATAAAATGTTTATATATCACATTTTCAAATATCTATTATTCACCATTTTACTTGATCTCCTAAACGGTTAAGGATAGGACATCGCGGTTTTCACCAGTGAATTTAGCACTTCATTTTATATAAAATAGGTCCTATAAGTCTACTTTCAAGAGTTGATAAAGGTAAAAACGAATAAAATGTTTATATATCACATTTTCAAATATCTATTTTTCTCCATTTTACTCGATCTCCTAAACGGTTCAAGATAGGACATCGCTGTTTTCACCAGTGGATGTAGCACCTCATTTTACATAAAATATGTCCTATAAGTCTACTCTCAAGAGTTGATAAAGGTACAAACGAACAAAATGTTCATTTTACATAAAATATGTCCTATAAGTCTACTCTCAAGAGTTGATCAAGGTACAAACGAACAAAATGTTTATATATCACATTTTCAAATATCTATTATTCTCCATTTTACTCGATCTTCTAAACGGTTAAAGATAGGACATCGAGGTTTTCACCAGTGGATTTAGCACCTCATTTTACATAAAATAGGTCCTATAAGTCTACTCTTAAAAGTTGATAAAGGTACAAACGAATAAAATGTTTATAAATCACATTTTCAAACATCTATTATTCTCCATTTTACTCGATCTTCTAAACGGTTAAAGATAAGACATCGAGGTTTTCACCAGTGGATTTAGCACCTCATTTTACATAAAATAGGTCCTATAAGTCTACTCTCAAGAGTTGATAAAGGTAAAAACGAATTAAATGTTTATATATCACATTTTCAAATATCTATTTTTCTCCATTTTACTCGATCTCCCAAACGGTTCAAGTTAGGACACCGCGGTTTTCACCAGTGGATTTAGCACCTCATTTTACATAAAATAAGTCCTATAAGTCTACTCTCAAGAGTTGATAAAGGTACAATCGAATAAAATGTTTATATATCACATTTTCAAATAACTATTTTTATCCATTTTACTCGATCTCCTAAACGGTTCAAGATAGGACATCGCGGTTTTCACCAGTGGATTAAGCACCTCATTTTACATAAAATAAGTCCTATAAGTCTACTCTCAAGAGTTGATCAAGGTACAAACGAACAAAATGTTTATATATCACATTTTCAAATATCTATTATTCTACATTTTACTCGATCTCCTAAACGGTTCAAAATTGGACATCGGGGTTTTCACCAGTGGATTTAGCACCTCATTTTACATAAAATAAGTCCTATAAGTCTACTCTCAAGAATTGATCAAGGTACAAACGAACAAAATGTTTATATATCACATTTTCAAATATCTATTATTCTCCATTTTACTCGATCTCCTAAACGGTTAAAGATAGGACATCGCGGTTTTCAACAGAGGATTTAGTACCTCATTTTACATAAAATAGGTCCTATAAGTCTACTCTTAAAAGTTGATAAAGGTACAAACGAATAAAATGTTTATATATCACATTTTCAAATATCTATTATCATCCATTTTACTCGATCTCCTAAACGGTTAAAAATAGGACATCGCGGTTTTTACGAGTTGATTTAGCACCTCTTTTTACCTAAAATAAGTCCTATAAGTCTACTCTTAAGAGTTGATAAAGGTACAAACGAATAAAATGTTTATATATCACATTTTCAAATATCTATTATTCTACATTTTACTCGATCTCCTAAACGGTTCAAGATTGGACATCGGGGTTTTCACCAGTGGATTTAGCACCTCATTTTACATAAAATAAGTCCTATAAGTCTACTCTCAAGAATTGATCAAGGTACAAACGAACAAAATGTTTATATATCACATTTTCAAATATCTATTATTCTTCATTTTACTCGATCTCCTAAACGGTTAAAGATAGGACATCGAGGTTTTCACCAGTGGATTAAGCACCTCATTTTACATAAAATAGGTCCTATAAGTCTACTCTTAAAAGTTGATAAAGGTACAAACGAATAAAATGTTTATATATCACATTTTCAAATATCTATTTTTCTCCATTTTACTCGATCTCCTAAACGGTTCAAGATAGGACATCGCTGTTTTCACCAGTGGATGTAGCACCTCATTTTACATAAAATATGTCCTATAAGTCTACTCTCAAGAGTTGATAAAGGTACAAACGAACAAAATGTTTATATATCACATTTTCAAATATCTATTATTCTCCATTTTACTCGATCTCCTAAACGGTTCAAGATAGGACATCGCGGTTTTCACCAGTGGATTAAGCACCTCATTTTACATAAAATATGTCCTATAAGTCTACTCTCAAGAGTTGATCAAGGTACAAACGAACAAAATGTTTATATATCACATTTTCAAATATCTATTATTCTCCATTTTACTCGATCTTCTAAACGGTTAAAGATAGGACATCGAGGTTTTCACCAGTGGATTTAGCACCTCATTTTACATAAAATAGGTCCTATAAGTCTACTCTTAAAAGTTGATAAAGGTACAAACGAATAAAATGTTTATAAATCACATTTTCAAATATCTATTATTCTCCATTTTACTCGATCTCCTAAACGGTTCAAGATAGGACATCGCGGTTTTCACCAGTGGATTAAGCACCTCATTTTACATAAAATATGTCCTATAAGTCTACTCTCAAGAGTTGATCAAGGTACAAACGAACAAAATGTTTATATATCACATTTTCAAATATCTATTATTCTCCATTTTACTCGATCTTCTAAACGGTTAAAGATAGGACATCGAGGTTTTCACCAGTGGATTTAGCACCTCATTTTACATAAAATAGGTCCTATAAGTCTACTCTCAAGAGTTGATAAAGGTAAAAACGAATTAAATGTTTATATATCACATTTTCAAATATCTATTTTTCTCCATTTTACTCGATCTCCCAAACGGTTCAAGTTAGGACACCGCGGTTTTCACCAGTGGATTTAGCACCTCATTTTACATAAAATAAGTCCTATAAGTCTACTCTCAAGAGTTGATAAAGGTACAATCGAATAAAATGTTTATATATCACATTTTCAAATAACTATTTTTATCCATTTTACTCGATCTCCTAAACGGTTCAAGATAGGACATCGCGGTTTTCACCAGTGGATTAAGCACCTCATTTTACATAAAATAAGTCCTATAAGTCTACTCTCAAGAGTTGATCAAGGTACAAACGAACAAAATGTTTATATATCACATTTTCAAATATCTATTATTCTACATTTTACTCGATCTCCTAAACGGTTCAAGATTGGACATCGGGGTTTTCACCAGTGGATTTAGCACCTCATTTTACATAAAATAAGTCCTATAAGTCTACTCTCAAGAATTGATCAAGGTACAAACGAACAAAATGTTTATATATCACATTTTCAAATATCTATTATTCTCCATTTTACTCGATCTCCTAAACGGTTAAAGATAGGACATCGCGGTTTTCAACAGAGGATTTAGTACCTCATTTTACATAAAATAGGTCCTATAAGTCTACTCTTAAAAGTTGATAAAGGTACAAACGAATAAAATGTTTATATATCACATTTTCAAATATCTATTATCATCCATTTTACTCGATCTTCTAAACGGTTAAAAATAGGACATCGCGGTTTTTACGAGTTGATTTAGCACCTCTTTTTACCTAAAATAAGTCCTATAAGTCTACTCTTAAGAGTTGATAAAGGTACAAACGAATAAAATGTTTATATATCACATTTTCAAATATCTATTATTCTACATTTTACTCGATCTCCTAAACGGTTCAAGATTGGACATCGGGGTTTTCACCAGTGGATTTAGCACCTCATTTTACATAAAATAAGTCCTATAAGTCTACTCTCAAGAATTGATCAAGGTACAAACGAACAAAATGTTTATATATCACATTTTCAAATATCTATTATTCTTCATTTTACTCGATCTCCTAAACGGTTAAAGATAGGACATCGAGGTTTTCACCAGTGGATTAAGCACCTCATTTTACATAAAATAGGTCCTATAAGTCTACTCTTAAAAGTTGATAAAGGTACAAACGAATAAAATGTTTATATATCACATTTTCAAATATCTATTATCATCCATTTTACTCGATCTCCTAAACGGTTAAAAATAGGACATCGCGGTTTTTACGAGTTGATTTAGCACCTCTTTTTACCTAAAATAAGTCCTATAAGTCTACTCTTAAGAGTTGATAAAGGTACAAACGAATAAAATGTTTATATATCACATTTTCAAATATCTGTTATTATCAATTTTACTCGATCTCTTAAACGGTTAAAGATAGGACATCGCTGTTTTTACCAGTGGATTTAGCACCTCATTTTACATAAAATAAGTCCTATAAGTCTACTCCCAAGAGTTGATCAAGGTACAAACGAACAAAATGTTTATATATCACATTTTCAAATATCTATTATTCTTCATTTTACTCGATCTCCTAAACGGTTAAAGATAGGACATCGCGGATTTCACCAGTGGATTTAGCACCTCATTTTACATAAAATAAGTCCTATAAGTCTACTCTTTAGAGTTGATAAAAGTACAAACGAATAAAATGTTTATATATCACATTTTCAAATATCTATTATTCTTCATTTTACTCGATCTCTTAAACGGTTAAAGATAGGACATCGCTGTTTTTACCAGTGGATTTTGTACCTCATTTTACATAAAATAAGTCCTATAAGTCTACTCTCAAGATTTGATCAAGGTACAAACGAACAAAATGTTTATATATCACATTTTCAAATATCTATTATTCTTCATTTTACTCGATCTCCTAAACGGTTAACGATAGGACATCGCGGATTTCACCAGTGGATTTAGCACCTAATTTTACATAAAATAAGTCTTATAAGTCTACTCTTTAGAGTTGATAAAGGTAAAAACGAATAAAATGTTTATATATCACATTTTCAAATATCTATTATTCTCCATTTTACTCGATCTCCTAAACGGTTAAAGATAGGACATCGAGGTTTTCACCAGTGGATTTAGCACCTCATTTTACATAAAATAGGTCCTATAAGTCTACTCTCAAGAGTTGATAAAGGTACAATCGAATAAAATGTTTATATATCACATTTTCAAATAACTATTTTTATCCATTTTACTCGATCTCCTAAACGGTTCAAGATAGGACATCGCTGTTTTTACCAGTGGATTTAGTACCTCATTTTACATAAAATAAGTCCTATAAGTCTACTCTCAAGAGTTGATCAAGGTACAAACGAACAAAATGTTTATATATCACATTTTCAAATATCTATTATTCTCCATTTTACTCGATCTTCTAAACGGTTAAAGATAGGACATCGAGGTTTTCACCAGTGGATTTAGCACCTCATTTTACATAAAATAGGTCCTATAAGTCTACTCTTAAAAGTTGATAAAGGTACAAACGAATAAAATGTTTATAAATCACATTTTCAAACATCTATTATTCTCCATTTTACTCGATCTTCTAAACGGTTAAAGATAAGACATCGAGGTTTTCACCAGTGGATTTAGCACCTCATTTTACATAAAATAGGTCCTATAAGTCTACTCTCAAGAGTTGATAAAGGTAAAAACGAATAAAATGTTTATATATCACATTTTCAAATATCTATTTTTCTCCATTTTACTCGATCTCCCAAACGGTTCAAGTTAGGACATCGCGGTTTTCACCAGTGGATTTAGCACCTCATTTTACATAAAATAAGTCCTATAAGTCTACTCTCAAGAGTTGATAAAGGTACAATCGAATAAAATGTTTATATATCACATTTTCAAATAACTGTTTTTATCCATTTTACTCGATCTCCTAAACGGTTCAAGATAGGACATCGCGGTTTTCACCAGTGGATTTAGCACCTCATTTTACATAAAATAAGTCCTATAAGTCTACTCTCAAAAGTTGATAAAGGTAAAAACGAATAAAATGTTTATATATCACATTTTCAAATATCTATTATTCTCCATTTTACTCGATCTCCTAAACGGTTAAAGATAGGACATCGCGGTTTTCACCAGAACATTTAGCACCTCATTTTACATGAAATAAGTCTTATAAGTCTACTCTCAAAAGTTGATAAAGGTAAAAACGAATAAAATGTTTATATATCACATTTTCAAATATCTATTATTCTCCATTTTACTCGATCTCCTAAACGGTTAAAGATAGGACATCGCGGTTTTCACCAGAACATTTAGCACCTCATTTTACATAAAATAGGTCCTATAAGTCTACTTTCAAGAGTTGATAAAGGAAAAAACGAATAAAATGTTTATATATCACATTTTCAAATATCTATTTTTCTCCATTTTACTCGATCTCCTAAACGGTTCAAGATAGGACATCGCTGTTTTCACCAGTGGATGTAGCACCTCATTTTACATAAAATATGTCCTATAAGTCTACTCTCAAGAGTTGATAAAGGTACAAACGAACAAAATGTTTATATATCACATTTTCAAATATCTATTATTCTCCATTTTACTCGATCTCCTAAATGGTTCAAGATAGAACATCGCGGTTTTCACCAGTGGATTAAGCACCTCATTTTACATAAAATAAGTCCTATAAGTCTACTCTCAAGAGTTGATCAAGGTACAAACGAACAAAATGTTTATATATCACATTTTCAAATATCTATTATTCTCCATTTCACTCGATCTTCTAAACGGTTAAAGATAGGACATCGAGGTTTTCACCAGTGGATTTAGCACCTCATTTTACATAAAATAGGTCCTATAAGTCTACTCTCAAGAGTTGATCAAGGTACAAACGAACAAAATGTTTATATATCACATTTTCAAATATCTATTATTCTTCATTTTACTCGATCTCCTAAACGGTTAAAGATAGGACATCGCGAATTTCACCAGTGGATTTAGCACCTCATTTTACATAAAGTAAGTCCTATAAGTCTACTCTTTAGAGTTGATAAAGGTAAAAACGAATAAAATGTTTATATATCACATTTTCAAATATCTATTATTCTCCATTTTACTCGATCTCCTAAACGGTTAAAGATAGGACATCGAGGTTTTCACCAGTGGATTTAGCACCTCATTTTACATAAAATAAGTCCTATAAGTCTACTCTCAAAAGTTGATAAAGGTAAAAACGAATAAAATGTTTATATATCACATTTTCAAATATCTATTATTCTCCATTTTACTCGATCTCCTAAACGGTTAAAGATAGGACATCGCGGTTTTCACCAGAACATTTAGCACCTCATTTTACATGAAATAAGTCTTATAAGTCTACATCAAGAGTTGATAAAGGTACAAACGAATAAAATGTTTATATATCACATTTTCAAATATCTATTTTTCTCCATTTTACTCGATCTCCCAAACGGTTCAAGTTAGGACATCGCGGTTTTCACCAGTGGATTTAGCACCTCATTTTACATAAAATAAGTCCTATAAGTCTACTCTCAAAAGTTGATAAAGGTTAAAACGAATAAAATGTTTATATATCACATTTTCAAATATCTATTATTCTTCATTTTACTCGATCTCTTAAACGGTTAAAGATAGGACATCGCTGTTATTACCAGTGGATTTAGTACCTCATTTTACATAAAATAAGTCCTATAAGTCTACTCTCAAGATTTGATCAAGGTACAAACGAACAAAATGTTTATATATCACATTTTCAAATATCTATTATTCTTCATTTTACTCGATCTCTTAAACGGTTAACGATAGGACATCGCGGATTTCACCAGTGGATTTAGCACCTCATTTTACATAAAATAAGTCCTATAAGTCTACTCTTTAGAGTTGATAAAGGTAAAAACGAATAAAATGTTTATATATCACATTTTCAAATATCTATTATTCTCCATTTTACTCGATCTCCTAAACGGTTAAAGATAGGACATCGAGGTTTTCACCAGTGGATTTAGCACCTCATTTTACATAAAATAGGTCCTATAAGTCTACTCTCAAGAGTTGATAAAGGTACAATCGAATAAAATGTTTATATATCACATTTTCAAATAACTATTTTTATCCATTTTACTCGATCTCCTAAACGGTTCAAGATAGGACATCGCTGTTTTTACCAGTGGATTTAGTACCTCATTTTACATAAAATAAGTCCTATAAGTCTACTCTCAAGATTTGATCAAGGTACAAACGAACAAAATGTTTATATATCACATTTTCAAATATCTATTATTCTTCATTTTACTCGATCTCCTAAACGGTTAAAGATAGGTCTTCGCGGATTTCACCAGTGGATTTAGCACCTCATTTTACATAAAATAAGTAATATAGGTCTACTCTTTAGAGTTGATAAAAGTACAAACGAATAAAATGTTTATATATCACATTTTCAAATATCTATTATTCTCCATTTTACTCGATCTCCTAAACGGTTAAAGATAGGACATCGAGGTTTTCACCAGTGGATTAAGCACCTCATTTTACATAAAATATTTCCTATAAGTCTACTCTTAAAAGTTGATAAAGGTACAAACGAATAAAATGTTTATATATCACATTTTCAAATATCTATTATTCTCCATTTTACTCGATCTTCTAAACGGTTAAAGATAGGACATCGAGGTTTTCACCAGTGGATTTAGCACCTCATTTTACATAAAATAAATCCTATAAGTCTACTCTTTAGAGTTGATAAAGGTAAAAACGAATAAATTGTTTATATATCACATTTTCAAATATCTATTATTCTCCATTTTACTCGATCTCCTAAACGGTTAAAGATAGGACATCGAGGTTTTCACCAGTGGATTTAGCACCTCATTTTACATAAAATAAGTCCTATAAGTCTACTCTCAAGATTTGATCAAGGTACAAACGAACAAAATGTTTATATATCACATTTTCAAATATCTATTATTCTTCATTTTACTCGATCTCCTAAACGGTTAAAGATAGGTCTTCGCGGATTTCACCAGTGGATTTAGCACCTCATTTTACATAAAATAAGTCCTATAGGTCTACTCTTTAGAGTTGATAAAAGTACAAACGAATAAAATGTTTATATATCACATTTTCAAATATCTATTATTCTCCATTTTACTCGATCTCCTAAACGGTTAAAGATAGGACATCGAGGTTTTCACCAGTGGATTAAGCACCTCATTTTACATAAAATAGGTCCTATAAGTCTACTCTTAAAAGTTGATAAAGGTACAAACGAATAAAATGTTTATATATCACATTTTCAAATATCTATTATTCTCCATTTTACTCGATCTTCTAAACGGTTAAAGATAGGACATCGAGGTTTTCACCAGTGGATTTAGCACCTCATTTTACATAAAATAAATCCTATAAGTCTACTCTTTAGAGTTGATAATGTAAAAACGAATAAATTGTTTATATATCACATTTTCAAATATCTATTATTCTCCATTTTACTCGATCTCCTAAACGGTTAAAGATAGGACATCGAGGTTTTCACCAGTGGATTTAGCACCTCATTTTACATAAAATAGGTCCTATAAGTCTACTCTTAAAAGTTGATAAAGGTACAAACGAATAAAATGTTTATATATCACATTATCAAATATCTATTATTCTCCATTTTACTCGATCTTCTAAACGGTTAAAGATAGGACATCGAGGCTTTCACCAGTGGATTTAGCACCTCATTTTACATAAAATAGGTCCTATAAGTCTACTCTCAAGAGTTGATAAAGGTACAAATGAATAAAATGTTTATATATCACATTTTCAAATATCTATTATTCTCCATTTTACTCGATCTCCTAAACGGTTAAAGATAGGACATCGCGGTTTTAACCAGTGGATTTAGCACCTCATTTAACATATAATAAGTCCTATAAGTCTACTCTCAAGAGTTGATAAAGGTACAAACGAATAAAATGTTTATATATCACATTTTCAAATATATACTATTCTCCATTTTACTCGATCTCCTAAACGGTTAAAGATAGGACATCACAGTTTTCACCAGTGGATTTAGCACCTCATTTTACATAAAATAAGTCCTATAAGTCTACTCTCAAGAGTTGATAAAGGTACAAACGAATAAAATGTTTACATATCACATTTTCAAATATCTATTATTTTCTATTTTACTCGATCTCCTAAACGGTTAAAGATAGGACATCGCGGTTTTCACCAGTGGATTTAGCACCTCATTTTACATAAAATAAGTAATATAAGTCTACTCTCAAGAGTTGATAAAGGTACAAACGAATAAAATGTTTATATATCACATTTTCAAATATATACTATTCTCCATTTTACTCGATCTCCTAAACGGTTAAAGATAGGACATCACAGTTTTCACCAGTGGATTTAGCACCTCATTTTACATAAAGTAAGTCCTATAAGTCTACTCTCAAGAGTTGATAAAGGTACAAACGAATAAAATGTTTATATATCACATTTTCAAATATCTATTATTTTCTATTTTACTCGATCTCCTAAACGGTTAAAGATAGGACATCGCGGTTTTCACCAGTGGATTTAGCACCTCATTTTACATAAAATAAGTCCTATAAGTCTACTCTCAAGGGTTGATAAAGGTACAAAATAATAAAATGTTTATATATCACATTTTCAAATATCTATTATTCTCCATTTTACTTGATCTCCTAAACGGTTAAGGATAGGACATCGCGGTTTTCACCAGTGAATTTAGCACTTCATTTTACATAAAATAGGTCCTATAAGTCTACTTTCAAGAGTTGATAAAGGTAAAAACGAATAAAATGTTTATATATCACATTTTCAAATATCTATTTTTCTCCATTTTACTCGATCTCCTAAACGGTTCAAGATAGGACATCGCTGTTTTCACCAGTGGATATAGCACCTCATTTTACATAAAATATGTCCTATAAGTCTACTCTCAAGAGTTGATAAAGGTACAAACGAACAAAATGTTTATATATCACATTTTCAAATATCTATTATTCTCCATTTTACTCGATCTCCTAAACGGTTCAAGATAGGACATCGCGGTTTTCACCAGTGGATTAAGCACCTCATTTTACATAAAATAAGTCCTATAAGTCTACTCTCAAGAGTTGATCAAGGTACAAACGAATAAAATGTTTATATATCACATTTTCAAATATCTATTATTCTCCATTTTACTCGATCTCCTAAACGGTTAAAGATAGGACATCGCGGTTTTAACCAGTGGATTTAGCACCTCATTTAACATATAATAAGTCCTATAAGTCTACTCTCAAGAGTTGATAAAGGTACAAACGAATAAAATGTTTATATATCACATTTTCAAATATATACTATTCTCCATTTTACTCGATCTCCTAAACGGTTAAAGATAGGCCATCACAGTTTTCACCAGTGGATTTAGCACCTCATTTTACATAAAATAAGTCCTATAAGTCTACTCTCAAGAGTTGATAAAGGTACAAACGAATAAAATGTTTATATATCACATTTTCAAATATCTATTATTTTCTATTTTACTCGATCTCCTAAACGGTTAAAGATAGGACATCGCGGTTTTCACCAGTGGATTTAGCACCTCATTTTACATAAAATAAGTCCTATAAGTCTACTCTCAAGAGTTGATAAAGGTACAAAATAATAAAATGTTTATATATCACATTTTCAAATATCTATTATTCTCCATTTTACTTGATCTCCTAAACGGTTAAGGATAGGACATCGCGGTTTTCACCAGTGAATTTAGCACTTCATTTTATATAAAATAGGTCCTATAAGTCTACTTTCAAGAGTTGATAAAGGTAAAAACGAATAAAATATTTATATATCACATTTTCAAATATCTATTTTTCTCCATTTTACTCGATCTCCTAAACGGTTCAAGATAGGACATCGCTGTTTTCACCAGTGGATGTAGCACCTCATTTTACATAAAATATGTCCTATAAGTCTACTCTCAAGAGTTGATAAAGGTACAAACGAACAAAATGTTTATATATCACATTTTCAAATATCTATTATTCTCCATTTTACTCGATCTTCTAAACGGTTAAATATAGGACATCGAGGTTTTCACCAGTGGATTTAGCACCTCATTTTACATAAAATAGGTCCTATAAGTCTACTCTTAAAAGTTGATAAAGGTACAAACGAATAAAATGTTTATAAATCACATTTTCAAACATCTATTATTCTCCATTTTACTCGATCTCCCAAACGGTTCAAGTTAGGACACCGCGGTTTTCACCAGTGGATTTAGCACCTCATTTTACATAAAATAAGTCCTATAAGTCTACTCTCAAGAGTTGATAAAGGTACAATCGAATAAAATGTTTATATATCACATTTTCAAATAACTATTTTTATCCATTTTACTCGATCTCCTAAACGGTTCAAGATAGGACATCGCGGTTTTCACCAGTGGATTAAGCACCTCATTTTACATAAAATAAGTCCTATAAGTCTACTCTCAAGAGTTGATCAAGGTACAAACGAACAAAATGTTTATATATCACATTTTCAAATATCTATTATTCTACATTTTACTCGATCTCCTAAACGGTTCAAGATTGGACATCGGGGTTTTCACCAGTGGATTTAGCACCTCATTTTACATAAAATAAGTCCTATAAGTCTACTCTCAAGAGTTGATAAAGGTACAATCGAATAAAATGTTTATATATCACATTTTCAAATAACTGTTTTTATCCATTTTACTCGATCTCCTAAACGGTTCAAGATAGGACATCGCGGTTTTCACCAGTGGATTTAGCACCTCATTTTACATAAAATAAGTCCTATAAGTCTACTCTCAAAAGTTGATAAAGGTAAAAACGAATAAAATGTTTATATATCACATTTTCAAATATCTATTATTCTCCATTTTACTCGATCTCCTAAACGGTTAAAGATAGGACATCGCGGTTTTCACCAGAACATTTAGCACCTCATTTTACATGAAATAAGTCTTATAAGTCTACTCTCAAAAGTTGATAAAGGTAAAAACGAATAAAATGTTTATATATCACATTTTCAAATATCTATTATTCTCCATTTTACTCGATCTCCTAAACGGTTAAAGATAGGACATCGCGGTTTTCACCAGAACATTTAGCACCTCATTTTACATAAAATAGGTCCTATAAGTCTACTTTCAAGAGTTGATAAAGGAAAAAACGAATAAAATGTTTATATATCACATTTTCAAATATCTATTTTTCTCCATTTTACTCGATCTCCTAAACGGTTCAAGATAGGACATCGCTGTTTTCACCAGTGGATGTAGCACCTCATTTTACATAAAATATGTCCTATAAGTCTACTCTCAAGAGTTGATAAAGGTACAAACGAACAAAATGTTTATATATCACATTTTCAAATATCTATTATTCTCCATTTTACTCGATCTCCTAAATGGTTCAAGATAGGACATCGCGGTTTTCACCAGTGGATTAAGCACCTCATTTTACATAAAATAAGTCCTATAAGTCTACTCTCAAGAGTTGATCAAGGTACAAACGAACAAAATGTTTATATATCACATTTTCAAATATCTATTATTCTCCATTTCACTCGATCTTCTAAACGGTTAAAGATAGGACATCGAGGTTTTCACCAGTGGATTTAGCACCTCATTTTACATAAAATAGGTCCTATAAGTCTACTCTCAAGAGTTGATCAAGGTACAAACGAACAAAATGTTTATATATCACATTTTCAAATATCTATTATTCTTCATTTTACTCGATCTCCTAAACGGTTAAAGATAGGACATCGCGAATTTCACCAGTGGATTTAGCACCTCATTTTACATAAAGTAAGTCCTATAAGTCTACTCTTTAGAGTTGATAAAGGTAAAAACGAATAAAATGTTTATATATCACATTTTCAAATATCTATTATTCTCCATTTTACTCGATCTCCTAAACGGTTAAAGATAGGACATCGAGGTTTTCACCAGTGGATTTAGCACCTCATTTTACATAAAATAAGTCCTATAAGTCTACTCTCAAAAGTTGATAAAGGTAAAAACGAATAAAATGTTTATATATCACATTTTCAAATATCTACTATTCTCCATTTTACTCGATCTCCTAAACGGTTAAAGATAGGACATCGCGGTTTTCACCAGAACATTTAGCACCTCATTTTACATGAAATAAGTCTTATAAGTCTACATCAAGAGTTGATAAAGGTACAAACGAATAAAATGTTTATATATCACATTTTCAAATATCTATTTTTCTCCATTTTACTCGATCTCCCAAACGGTTCAAGTTAGGACATCGCGGTTTTCACCAGTGGATTTAGCACCTCATTTTACATAAAATAAGTCCTATAAGTCTACTCTCAAAAGTTGATAAAGGTTAAAACGAATAAAATGTTTATATATCACATTTTCAAATATCTATTATTCTTCATTTTACTCGATCTCTTAAACGGTTAAAGAAAGGACATCGCTGTTTTTACCAGTGGATTTAGTACCTCATTTTACATAAAATAAGTCCTATAAGTCTACTCTCAAGATTTGATCAAGGTACAAACGAACAAAATGTTTATATATCACATTTTCAAATATCTATTATTCTTCATTTTACTCGATCTCCTAAACGGTTAACGATAGGACATCGCGGATTTCACGAGTGGATTTAGCACCTCATTTTACATAAAATAAGTCCTATAAGTCTACTCTTTAGAGTTGATAAAGGTAAAAACGAATAAAATGTTTATATATCACATTTTCAAATATCTATTATTCTCCATTTTACTCGATCTCCTAAACGGTTAAAGATAGGACATCGAGGTTTTCACCAGTGGATTTAGCACCTCATTTTACATAAAATAGGTCCTATAAGTCTACTCTCAAGAGTTGATAAAGGTACAAACGAATTAAATGTTTATATATCACATTATCAAATATCTATTATTCTCCATTTTACTCGATCTTCTAAACGGTTAAAGATAGGACATCGAGGTTTTCACCAGTGGATTTAGCACCTCATTTTACATAAAATAGGTCCTATAAGTCTACTCTCAAGAGTTGATAAAGGTACAAATGAATAAAATGTTTATATATCACATTTTCAAATATCTATTATTCTCCATTTTACTCGATCTCCTAAACGGTTAAAGATAAGACATCGCGGTTTTAACCAGTGGATTTAGCACCTCATTTAACATATAATAAGTCCTATAAGTCTACTCTCAAGAGTTGATAAAGGTACAAACGAATAAAATGTTTATATATCACAATTTCAAATATATACTATTCTCCATTTTACTCGATCTCCTAAACGGTTAAAGATAGGACATCACAGTTTTCACCAGTGGATTTAGCACCTCATTTTACATAAAATAAGTCCTATAAGTCTACTCTCAAGAGTTGATAAAGGTACAAACGAATAAAATGTTTATATATCACATTTTCAAATATCTATTATTTTCTATTTTACTCGATCTCCTAAACGGTTAAAGATAGGACATCGCGGTTTTCACCAGTGGATTTAGCACCTCATTTTACATAAAATAAGTCCTATAAGTCTACTCTCAAGAGTTGATAAAGGTACAAAATAATAAAATGTTTATATATCACATTTTCAAATATCTATTATTCTCCATTTTACTTGATCTCCTAAACGGTTAAGGATAGGACATCGCGGTTTTCACCAGTGAATTTAGCACTTCATTTTACATAAAATAGGTCCTATAAGTCTACTTTCAAGAGTTGATAAAGGTAAAAACGAATAAAATGTTTATATATCACATTTTCAAATATCTATTTTTCTCCATTTTACTCGATCTCCTAAACGGTTCAAGATAGGACATCGCTGTTTTCACCAGTGGATGTAGCACCTCATTTTTCATAAAATATGTCCTATAAGTCTACTCTCAAGAGTTGATAAAGGTACAAACGAACAAAATGTTTATATATCACATTTTCAAATATCTATTATTCTCCATTTTACTCGATCTCCTAAACGGTTCAAGATAGGACATCGCGGTTTTCACCAGTGGATTAAGCACCTCATTTTACATAAAATAAGTCCTATAAGTCTACTCTCAAGAGTTGATCAAGGTACAAACGAACAAAATGTTTATATATCACATTTTCAAATATCTATTATTCTCCATTTTACTCGATCTTCTAAACGGTTAAAGATAGGACATCGAGGTTTTCACCAGTGGATTTAGCACCTCATTTTACATAAAATAGGTCCTATAAGTCTACTCTTAAAAGTTGATAAAGGTACAAACGAATAAAATGTTTATAAATCACATTTTCAAACATCTATTATTCTCCATTTTACTCGATCTTCTAAACGGTTAAAGATAAGACATCGAGGTTTTCACCAGTGGATTTAGCACCTCATTTTACATAAAATAGGTCCTATAAGTCTACTCTCAAGAGTTGATAAAGGTAAAAACGAATAAAATGTTTATATATCACATTTTCAAATATCTATTTTTCTCCATTTTACTCGATCTCCCAAACGGTTCAAGTTAGGACACCGCGGTTTTCACCAGTGCATTTAGCACCTCATTTTACATAAAATAAGTCCTATAAGTCTACTCTCAAGAGTTGATAAAGGTACAATCGAATAAAATGTTTATATATCACATTTTCAAATAACTATTTTTATCCATTTTACTCGATCTCCTAAACGGTTCAAGATAGGACATCGCGGTTTTCACCAGTGGATTTAGCACCTCATTTTACATAAAATAAGTCCTATAAGTCTACTCTCAAGAGTTGATCAAGGTACAAACGAACAAAATGTTTATATATCACATTTTCAAATATCTATTATTCTCCATTTTACTCGATCTTCTAAACGGTTAAAGATAGGACATCGAGGTTTTCACCAGTGGATTTAGCACCTCATTTTACATAAAATAGGTCCTATAAGTCTACTCTCAAGAGTTGATCAAGGTACAAACGAACAAAATGTTTATATATCACATTTTCAAATATCTATTATTCTTCATTTTACTCGATCTCCTAAACGGTTAAAGATAGGACATCGCGGATTTCACCAGTGGATTTAGCACCTCATTTTACATAAAGTAAGTCCTATAAGTCTACTCTTTAGAGTTGATAAAGATAAAAACGAATAAAATGTTTATATATCACATTTTCAAATATCTATTATTCTCCATTTTACTCGATCTCCTAAACGGTTAAAGATAGGACATCGAGGTTTTCACCAGTGGATTTAGCACCTCATTTTACATAAAATAAGTCCTATAAGTCTACTCTCAAAAGTTGATAAAGGTAAAAACGAATAAAATGTTTATATATCACATTTTCAAATATCTATTATTCTCCATTTTACTCTATCTCCTAAACGGTTAAAGATAAGACATCGCGGTTTTCACCAGAACATTTAGCACCTCATTTTACATGAAATAAGTCTTATAAGTCTACTCTCAAGAGTTGATAAAGGTACAAACGAATAAAATGTTTATATATCACATTTTCAAATATCTATTTTTCTCCATTTTACTCGATCTCCCAAACGGTTCAAGTTAGGACATCGCGGTTTTCACCAGTGGATTTAGCACCTCATTTTACATAAAATAAGTCCTATAAGTCTACTCTCAAAAGTTGATAAAGATAAAAACGAATAAAATGTTTATATATCACATTTTCAAATATCTATTTTTCTCCATTTTACTGGATCTCCTAAACGGTTAAAGATAGGACATCGCGGTTTTCACCAGAACATTTAGCACCTCATTTTACATGAAATAAGTCTTATAAGTCTACTCTCAAGAGTTGATAAAGGTACAAACGAATAAAATGTTTATATATCACATTATCAAATATCTATTATTCTCCATTTTACTCGTTCTCCTAAACGGTTAAAGATAGGACATCGCGGTTTTCACCAGAACATTTAGCACCTCATTTTACATGAAATAAGTCTTATAAGTCTACTCTCAAGAGTTGATAAAGGTACAAACGAATAAAATGTTTATATATCACATTATCAAATATCTATTTTTCTCCATTTTACTCGATCTCCTAAACGGTTCAAGATAGGACATCGCTGTTTTCACCAGTGGATGTAGCACCTCATTCTACATAAAATATGTCCTATAAGTCTACTCTCAAGAGTTGATAAATGTACAAACGAACAAAATGTTTATATATCACATTTTCAAATATCTATTATTCTCCATTTTACTCGATCTCCTAAACGGTTCAAGATAGGACTTCGCGGATTTCACCAGTGGATTAAGCACCTCATTTTACATAAAATAAGTCCTATAAGTCTACTCTCAAGAGTTGATCAAGGTACAAACGAACAAAATGTTTATATATCACAATTTCAAATATCTATTATTCTTCATTTTACTCGATCTCCTAAACGGTTAAAGATAGGACATCGCGGTTTTCACCAGAACATTTAGCACCTCATTTTACATGAAATAAGTCTTATAAGTCTACTCTCAAGAGTTGATAAAGGTACAAACGGATAAAATGTTTATATATCACATTTTCAAATATCTATTATTCTCCATTTTACTCGATCTCCTAAACGGTTAAAGATAGGACATCGCGGTTTTCACCAGAACATTTAGCACCTCATTTTACATGAAATAAGTCTTATAAGTCTACTCTCAAGAGTTGATAAAGGTACAAACGAATAAAATGTTTATATATCACATTTTCAAATATCTATTTTTCTCCATTTTACTCGATCTCCCAAACGGTTCAAGTTAGGACATCGCGGTTTTCACCAGTGGATTTAGCACCTCATTTTACATAAAATAAGTCCTATAAGTCTACTCTCAAAAGTTGATAAAGGTTAAAACGAATAAAATGTTTATATATCACATTTTCAAATATCTATTATTCTTCATTTTACTCGATCTCTTAAACGGTTAAAGATAGGACATCGCTGTTTTTACCAGTGGATTTAGTACCTCATTTTACATAAAATAAGTCCTATAAGTCTACTCTCAAGATTTGATCAAGGTACAAACGAACAAAATGTTTATATATCACATTTTCAAATATCTATTATTCTTCATTTTACTCGATCTCCTAAACGGTTAACGATAGGACATCGCGGATTTCACCAGTGGATTTAGCACCTCATTTTACATAAAATAAGTCCTATAAGTCTACTCTTTAGAGTTGATAAAGGTAAAAACGAATAAAATGTTTATATATCACATTTTCAAATATCTATTATTCTCCATTTTACTCGATCTCCTAAACGGTTAAAGATAGGACATCGAGGTTTTCACCAGTGGATTTAGCACCTCATTTTACATAAAATAGGTCCTATAAGTCTACTCTCAAGAGTTGATAAAGGTACAATCGAATAAAATGTTTATATATCACATTTTCAAATAACTATTTTTATCCATTTTACTCGATCTCCTAAACGGTTCAAGATAGGACATCGCTGTTTTTACCAGTGGATTTAGTACCTCATTTTACATAAAATAAGTCCTATAAGTCTACTCTCAAGATTTGATCAAGGTACAAACGAACAAAATGTTTATATATCACATTTTCAAATATCTATTATTCTCCATTTTACTCGATCTCCTAAACGGTTCAAGATAGGACATCGAGGTTTTCACCAGTGGATTTAGCACCTCATTTTACATAAAATAGGTCCTATAAGTCTACTCTCAAGAGTTGATCAAGGTACAAACGAACAAAATGTTTATATATCACATTTTCAAATATCTATTATTCTTCATTTTACTCGATCTCCTAAACGGTTAAAGATAGGACATCGCGAATTTCACCAGTGGATTTAGCACCTCATTTTACATAAAGTAAGTCCTATAAGTCTACTCTTTAGAGTTGATAAAGATAAAAACGAATAAAATGTTTATATATCACATTTTCAAATATCTATTATTCTCCATTTTACTCGATCTCCTAAACGGTTAAAGATAGGACATCGAGGTTTTCACCAGTGGATTTAGCACCTCATTTTACATAAAATAAGTCCTATAAGTCTACTCTCAAAAGTTGATAAAGGTAAAAACGAATAAAATGTTTATATATCACATTTTCAAATATCTATTATTCTCCATTTTACTCTATCTCCTAAACGGTTAAAGATAGGACATCGCGGTTTTCACCAGAACATTTAGCACCTCATTTTACATGAAATAAGTCTTATAAGTCTACTCTCAAGAGTTGATAAAGGTACAAACGAATAAAATGTTTATATATCACATTTTCAAATATCTATTTTTCTCCATTTTACTCGATCTCCCAAACGGTTCAAGTTAGGACATCGCGGTTTTCACCAGTGGATTTAGCACCTCATTTTACATAAAATAAGTCCTATAAGTCTACTCTCAAAAGTTGATAAAGGTAAAAACGAATAAAATGTTTATATATCACATTTTCAAATATCTATTTTTCTCCATTTTACTCGATCTCCTAAACGGTTAAAGATAGGACATCGCGGTTTTCACCAGAACATTTAGCACCTCATTTTACATGAAATAAGTCTTATAAGTCTACTCTCAAGAGTTGATAAAGGTACAAACGAATAAAATGTTTATATATCACATTATCAAATATCTATTATTCTCCATTTTACTCGTTCTCCTAAACGGTTAAAGATAGGACATCGCGGTTTCCACCAGTGAATTTAGCAATTCATTTTACATAAAATAGGTCCTATAAGTTTACTTTCAAGAGTTGATAAAGGTAAAAACGAATAAAATGTTTATATATCACATTTTCAAATATCTATTTTTCTCCATTTTACTCGATCTCCTAAACGGTTCAAGATAGGACATCGCTGTTTTCACCAGTGGATGTAGCACCTCATTTTACATAAAATATGTCCTATAAGTCTACTCTCAAGAGTTGATAAATGTACAAACGAACAAAATGTTTATATATCACATTTTCAAATATCTATTGTTCTCCATTTTACTCGATCTCCTAAACGGTTCAAGATAGGACTTCGCGGATTTCACCAGTGGATTAAGCACCTCATTTTACATAAAATAAGTCCTATAAGTCTACTCTCAAGAGTTGATCAAGGTACAAACGAACAAAATGTTTATATATCACATTTTCAAATATCTATTATTCTCCATTTTACTCGATCTTCTAAACGGTTAAAGATAGGACATCGAGGTTTTCACCAGTGGATTTAGCACCTCATTTTACATAAAATAGGTCCTATAAGTCTACTCTCAAGAGTTGATCAAGGTACAAACGAACAAAATGTTTATATATCACAATTTCAAATATCTATTATTCTTCATTTTACTCGATCTCCTAAACGGTTAAAGATAGGACATCGCGGTTTTCACCAGGACATTTAGCACCTCATTTTACATGAAATAAGTCTTATAAGTCTACTCTCAAGAGTTGATAAAGGTACAAACGGATAAAATGTTTATATATCACATTTTCAAATATCTATTATTCTCCATTTTACTCGATCTCCTAAACGGTTAAAGATAGGACATCGCGGTTTTCACCAGAACATTTAGCACCTCATTTTACATGAAATAAGTCTTATAAGTCTACTCTCAAGAGTTGATAAAGGTACAAACGAATAAAATGTTTATATATCACATTTTCAAATATCTATTTTTCTCCATTTTACTCGATCTCCCAAACGGTTCAAGTTAGGACATCGCGGTTTTCACCAGTGGATTTAGCACCTCATTTTACATAAAATAAGTCCTATAAGTCTACTCTCAAAAGTTGATAAAGGTTAAAACGAATAAAATGTTTATATATCACATTTTCAAATATCTATTATTCTTCATTTTACTCGATCTCTTAAACGGTTAAAGATAGGACATCGCTGTTTTTACCAGTGGATTTAGTACCTCATTTTACATAAAATAAGTCCTATAAGTCTACTCTCAAGATTTGATCAAGGTACAAACGAACAAAATGTTTATATATCACATTTTCAAATATCTATTATTCTTCATTTTACTCGATCTCCTAAACGGTTAACGATAGGACATCGCGGATTTCACCAGTGGATTTAGCACCTCATTTTACATAAAATAAGTCCTATAAGTCTACTCTTTAGAGTTGATAAAGGTAAAAACGAATAAAATGTTTATATATCACATTTTCAAATATCTATTATTCTCCATTTTACTCGATCTCCTAAACGGTTAAAGATAGGACATCGAGGTTTTCACCAGTGGATTTAGCACCTCATTTTACATAAAATAGGTCCTATAAGTCTACTCTCAAGAGTTGATAAAGGTACAATCGAATAAAATGTTTATATATCACATTTTCAAATAACTATTTTTATCCATTTTACTCGATCTCCTAAACGGTTCAAGATAGGACATCGCTGTTTTTACCAGTGGATTTAGTACCTCATTTTACATAAAATAAGTCCTATAAGTCTACTCTCAAGATTTGATCAAGGTACAAACGAACAAAATGTTTATATATCACATTTTCAAATATCTATTATTCTTCATTTTACTCGATCTCCTAAACGGTTAAAGATAGGTCTTCGCGGATTTCACCAGTGGATTTAGCACCTCATTTTACATAAAATAAGTCCTATAGGTCTACTCTTTAGAGTTGATAAAAGTACAAACGAATAAAATGTTTATATATCACATTTTCAAATATCTATTATTCTCCATTTTACTCGATCTCCTAAACGGTTAAAGATAGGACATCGAGGTTTTCACCAGTGGATTAAGCACCTCATTTTACATAAAATAGGTCCTATAAGTCTACTCTTAAAAGTTGATAAAGGTACAAACGAATAAAATGTTTATATATCACATTTTCAAATATCTATTATTCTCCATTTTACTCGATCTTCTAAACGGTTAAAGATAGGACATCGAGGTTTTCACCAGTGGATTTAGCACCTCATTTTACATAAAATAAATACTATAAGTCTACTCTTTAGAGTTGATAAAGGTAAAAACGAATAAATTGTTTATATATCACATTTTCAAATATCTATTATTCTCCATTTTACTCGATCTCCTAAACGGTTAAAGATAGGACATCGAGGTTTCACCAGTGGATTTAGCACCTCATTTTACATAAAATAGGTCCTATAAGTCTACTCTTAAAAGTTGATAAAGGTACAAACGAATAAAATGTTTATATATCACATTATCAAATATCTATTATTCTCCATTTTACTCGATCTTCTAAACGGTTAAAGATAGGACATCGAGGTTTTCACCAGTGGATTTAGCACCTCATTTTACATAAAATAGGTCCTATAAGTCTACTCTCAAGAGTTGATAAAGGTACAAATGAATAAAATGTTTATATATCACATTTTCAAATATCTATTATTCTCCATTTTACTCGATCTCCTAAACGGTTAAAGATAGGACATCGCGGTTTTAACCAGTGGATTTAGCACCTCATTTAACATATAATAAGTCCTATAAGTCTACTCTCAAGAGTTGATAAAGGTACAAACGAATAAAATGTTTATATATCACAATTTCAAATATATACTATTCTCCATTTTACTCGATCACCTAAACGGTTAAAGATAGGACATCACAGTTTTCACCAGTGGATTTAGCACCTCATTTTACATAAAATAAGTCCTATAAGTCTACTCTCAAGAGTTGATAAAGGTACAAACGAATAAAATGTTTATATATCACATTTTCAAATATCTATTATTTTCTATTTTACTCGATCTCCTAAACGGTTAAAGATAGGACATCGCGGTTTTCACCAGTGGATTTAGCACCTCATTTTACATAAAATAAGTCCTATAAGTCTACTCTCAAGAGTTGATAAAGGTACAAAATAATAAAATGTTTATATATCACATTTTCAAATATCTATTATTCTCCATTTTACTTGATCTCCTAAACGGTTAAGGATAGGACATCGCGGTTTTCACCAGTGAATTTAGCACTTCATTTTACATAAAATAGGTCCTATAAGTCTACTTTCAAGAGTTGATAAAGGTAAAAACGAATAAAATGTTTATATATCACATTTTCAAATATCTATTTTTCTCCATTTTACTCGATCTCCTAAACGGTTCAAGATAGGACATCGCTGTTTTCACCAGTGGATGTAGCACCTCATTTTACATAAAATATGTCCTATAAGTCTACTCTCAAGAGTTGATAAAGGTACAAACGAACAAAATGTTTATATATCACATTTTCAAATATCTATTATTCTCCATTTTACTCGATCTCCTAAACGGTTCAAGATAGGACATCGCGGTTTTCACCAGTGGATTAAGCACCTCATTTTACATAAAATAAGTCCTATAAGTCTACTCTCAAGAGTTGATCAAGGTACAAACGAACAAAATGTTTATATATCACATTTTCAAATATCTATTATTCTCCATTTTACTCGATCTTCTAAACGGTTAAAGATAGGACATCGAGGTTTTCACCAGTGGATTTAGCACCTCATTTTACATAAAATAGGTCCTATAAGTCTACTCTTAAAAGTTGATAAAGGTACAAACGAATAAAATGTTTATAAATCACATTTTCAAACATCTATTATTCTCCATTTTACTCGATCTTCTAAACGGTTAAAGATAAGACATCGAGGTTTTTACCGGTGGATTTAGCACCTCATTTTACATAAAATAGGTCCTATAAGTCTACTCTCAAGAGTTGATAAAGGTAAAAACGAATAAAATGTTTATATATCACATTTTCAAATATCAATTTTTCTCCATTTTACTCGATCTCCCAAACGGTTCAAGTTAGGACACCGCGGTTTTCACTAGTGCATTTAGCACCTCATTTTACATAAAATAAGTCCTATAAGTCTACTCTCAAGAGTTGATAAAGGTACAATCGAATAAAATGTTTATATATCACATTTTCAAATAACTATTTTTATCCATTTTACTCGATCTCCTAAACGGTTCAAGATAGGACATCGCGGTTTTCACCAGTGGATTTAGCACCTCATTTTACATAAAATAAGTCCTATAAGTCTACTCTCAAAAGTTGATAAAGGTAAAAACGAATAAAATGTTTATATATCACATTTTCAAATATCTATTATTCTCCATTTTACTCGATCTCCTAAACGGTTAAAGATAGGACATCGCGGTTTTCACCAAAACATTTAGCACCACATTTTACATGAAATAAGTCTTATAAGTCTACTCTCAAGAGTTGATAAAGGTACAAACGAATAAAATGTTTATATATCACATTATCAAATATCTATTATTCTCCATTTTACTCGATCTCCTAAACGGTTAAATATAGGACATCGCGGTTTTCACCAGTGAATTTAGCACTTCATTTTACATAAAATAGGTCCTATAAGTCTACTTTCAAGAGTTGATAAAGGAAAAAACGAATAAAATGTTTATATATCACATTTTCAAATATCTATTTTTCTCCATTTTACTCGATCTCCTAAACGGTTCAAGATAGGACATCGCTGTTTTCACCAGTGGATGTAGCACCTCATTTTACATAAAATATGTCCTATAAGTCTACTCTCAAGAGTTGATAAAGGTACAAACGAACAAAATGTTTATATATCACATTTTCAAATATCTATTATTCTCCATTTTACTCGATCTCCTAAACGGTTCAAGATAGGACATCGCGGTTTTCACCAGTGGATTAAGCACCTCATTTTACATAAAATAAGTCCTATAAGTCTACTCTCAAGAGTTGATCAAGGTACAAACGAACAAAATGTTTATATATCACATTTTCAAATATCTATTATTCTCCATTTTACTCGATCTTCTAAACGGTTAAAGATAGGACATCGAGGTTTTCACCAGTGGATTTAGCACCTCATTTTACATAAAATAGGTCCTATAAGTCTACTCTCAAGAGTTGATCAAGGTACAAACGAACAAAATGTTTATATATCACATTTTCAAATATCTATTATTCTTCATTCTACTCGATCTCCTAAACGGTTAAAGATAGGACATCGCGGATTTCACCAGTGGATTTAGCACCTCATTTTACATAAAGTAAGTCCTATAAGTCTACTCTTTAGAGTTGATAAAGATAAAAACGAATAAAATGTTTATATATCACATTTTCAAATATCTATTATTCTCCATTTTACTCGATCTCCTAAACGGTTAAAGATAGGACATCGAGGTTTTCACCAGTGGATTTAGCACCTCATTTTACATAAAATAAGTCCTATAAGTCTACTCTCAAAAGTTGATAAAGGTAAAAACGAATAAAATGTTTATATATCACATTTTCAAATATCTATTATTCTCCATTTTACTCTATCTCCTAAACGGTTAAAGATAGGACATCGCGGTTTTCACCAGAACATTTAGCACCTCATTTTACATGAAATAAGTCTTATAAGTCTACTCTCAAGAGTTGATAAAGGTACAAACGAATAAAATGTTTATATAACACATTTTCAAATATCTATTTTTCTCCATTTTACTCGATCTCCCAAACGGTTCAAGTTAGGACATCGCGGTTTTCACCAGTGGATTTAGCACCTCATTTTACATAAAATAAGTCCTATAAGTCTACTCTCAAAAGTTGATAAAGGTAAAAACGAATAAAATGTTTATATATCACATTTTCAAATATCTATTTTTCTCCATTTTACTCGATCTCCTAAACGGTTAAAGATAGGACATCGCGGTTTTCACCAGAACATTTAGCACCTCATTTTACATGAAATAAGTCTTATAAGTCTACTCTCAAGAGTTGATAAAGGTACAAACGAATAAAATGTTTATATATCACATTATCAAATATCTATTATTCTCCATTTTACTCGTTCTCCTAAACGGTTAAAGATAGGACATCGCGGTTTTCACCAGTGAATTTAGCAATTCCTTTTACATAAAATAGGTCCTATAAGTTTACTTGCAAGAGTTGATAAAGGTAAAAACGAATAAAATGTTTATATATCACATTTTCAAATATCTATTTTTCTCCATTTTACTCGATCTCCTAAACGGTTCAAGATAGGACATCGCTGTTTTCACCAGTGGATGTAGCACCTCATTTTACATAAAATATGTCCTATAAGTCTACTCTCAAAAGTTGATAAATGTACAAACGAACAAAATGTTTATATATCACATTTTCAAATATCTATTATTCTCCATTTTACTCGATCTCCTAAACGGTTCAAGATAGGACATCGCGGATTTCACCAGTGGATTAAGCACCTCATTTTACATAAAATAAGTCCTATATGTCTACTCTCAAGAGTTGATCAAGGTACAAACGAACAAAATTTTTATATATCACATTTTCAAATATCTATTATTCTCCATTTTACTCGATCTTCTAAACGGTTAATGATAGGACATCGAGGTTTTCACCAGTGGATTTAGCACCTCATTTTACATAAAATAGGTCCTATAAGTCTACTCTCAAGAGTTGATCAAGGTACAAACGAACAAAATGTTTATATATCACAATTTCAAATATCTATTATTCTCCATTTTACTCGATCTCCTAAACGGTTCAAGATAGGACATCGCGGATTTCACCAGTGGATTAAGCACCTCATTTTACATAAAATAAGTCCTATATGTCTACTCTCAAGAGTTGATCAAGGTACAAACGAACAAAATTTTTATATATCACATTTTCAAATATCTATTATTCTCCATTTTACTCGATCTTCTAAACGGTTAATGATAGGACATCGAGGTTTTCACCAGTGGATTTAGCACCTCATTTTACATAAAATAGGTCCTATAAGTCTACTCTCAAGAGTTGATCAAGGTACAAACGAACAAAATGTTTATATATCACATTTTCAAATATCTATTATTCTCCATTTTACTCGATCTTCTAAACGGTTAATGATAGGACATCGAGGTTTTCACCAGTGGATTTAGCACCTCATTTTACATAAAATAGGTCCTATAAGTCTACTCTCAAGAGTTGATCAAGGTACAAACGAACAAAATGTTTATATATCACAATTTCAAATATCAATTATTCTCCATTTTACTTGATCTCCTAAACGGTTCAAGATAGGACATCGCGGTTTTCACCAGTGGATTAAGCACCTCATTTTACATAAAATAAGTCCTATAAGTCTACTCTCAAGAGTTGATAAAGGTACAAACGAATAAAATGTTTATATGTCACATTATCAAATATCTGTTATTATCAATTTTACTCGATCTCCTAAACGGTTAAAAATAGGACATCGCAGTTTTTACCAGTTGATTTAGCACCTCTTTTTACCTAAAATAAGTCCTATAAGTCTACTCTTAAGAGTTGATAAAGGTACAAACGAATAAAATGTTTATATATCACATTTTCAAATATCTGTTATTATCAATTTTACTCGATCTCTTAAACGGTTAAAGATAGGACATCGCTGTTTTTACCAGTGGATTTAGTACCTCATTTTACCTAAAATAAGTCCTATAAGTCTACTCTCAAGAGTTGATCAAGGTACAAACGAACAAAATGTTTATATATCACATTTTCAAATATCTATTATTCTTCATTTTACTCGATCTCCTAAACGGTTAAAGATAGGACATCGCGGATTTCACCAGTGGATTAAGTACCTCATTTTACATAAAATAAGTCCTATAAGTCTACTCTTTAGAGTTGATAAAAGTACAAACGAATAAAATGTTTATATATCACATTTTCAAATATCTATTATTCTCCATTTTACTCGATCTCCTAAACGGTTAAAGATAGGACATCGCGGTTTTCACCAGTGGATTTAGCACCTCATTTTACATATAATAAGTCCTATAAGTGTACTCTCAAGAGTTGATCAAGGTACAAACGAACAAAATGTTTATATATCACATTTTCAAATGTCTATTATTCTCCATTTTACTCGATCTCCTAAACGGTTAAAGATAGGACATCGCGGTTTTCACCAGTGGATTTAGCACCTCATTTTACATAAAATAAGTCTTATTAGTCTACTCTCAAGAGTTGATAAAGGTACAAACGAATAAAATGTTTATATATCACATTTTCAAATATCTATTATTTTCTATTTTACTCGATCTCCTAAACGGTTAAAGATAGGACATCGCGGTTTTCACCAGTGGATTTAGCACCTTATTTTACATAAAATAAGTCCTATAAGTCTACTCTCAAGAGTTGATAATGGTACACACGAATAAAATATTTATATATCACATTTTCAAATTTCTATTATTTTCTATTTTACTCGATCTCCTCAACGGTTAAAGATAGGACATCGCGGTTTTCACGAGTGCATTTAGCACCTCATTTTACATAAAATAAGTCCTATAAGTCTACTCTCAAGAGTTGATAAAAATACAAACGAATAAAATGTTTATATATCACATTTTCAAATATCTATTAATATCCATTTTACTCGATCTCCTAAACGGTTAAAGATAGGACATCGCGGTTTTCACCAGAGGATTTAGTACCTCATTTTACATAAAATAAGACCTATAAGTCTACTCTCAAGAGTTGATAAAGGTACAAATGAATAAAATGTTTATATATCACATTTTCAAATATCTATTATTCTCCATTTTACTCGATCTCCTAAACGGTTAAAGATAGGACATCGCGGTTTATACCAGTGGATTTAGCACCTCATTTAACATATAATTAGTCCTATAAGTCTACTCTCAAGAGTTGATAAAGGTACAAACGAATAAAATGTTTATATATCACATTTTCAAATATATACTATTCTCCATTTTACTCGATCTCCTAAACGGTTAAAGATAGGACATCGCGGTTTTCACCAGTGGATTTAGCACCTCATTTTACATAAAATAAGTCCTATAAGTCTACTCTCAAGAGTTGATAAAGGTACAAACGAATAAAATGTTTATATATCACATTTTCAAATATCTATTATTTTCTATTTTACTCGATCTCCTAAACGGTTAAAGATAATACATCGCGGTTTTCAACAGTGGATTTAGCACCTCATTTTACATAAAATAAGTCCTATAAGTCTACTCTCAAGAGTTGATAAAGGTACAAAATAATAAAATGTTTATATATCACATTTTCAAATATCTATTATTCTCCATTTTACTTGATCTCCTAAACGGTTAAAGATAGGACATCGCTGTTTTTACCAGTGGATTTAGCACCTTATTTTACATAAAATAAGTCCTATAAGTCTACTCTGAAGGGTTGATAAAGGTACAAACGAATAAAATGTTTATATATCACATTTTCAAATATCTATTATTCTCCATTTTACTCGATCTTATAAACGGTTAAAGATAGGACATCGCGGTTTCCACCAGTGAATTTAGCACTATATTTTACATAAAATAAGTCCTATAAGTCTACTCTCAAGAGTTGATAAAGGTACAAACGAATAAAATGTTTATAAATCACATTTTCAAATATCTGTTATTATCAATTTTACTCGATCTCTTAAACGGTTAAAGATAGGACATCGCTGTTTTTACCAGTGGATTTAGCACCTCATTTTACTTAAAATAAGTCTTATAAGTCTACTCTCAAGAGTTGATAAAGGGACAAACGAATAAAATGTTTATATATTACATTATCAAATATCTATTATTCTCCATTTTACTCGATCTCCTAAACAGTTAAAGATAGGACATCGCAGTTTTCACCAGTGGATTTAGCACCTCATTTTACTTAAAATAAGTCTTATAAGTCTACTCTCAAGAGTTGATAAAGGGACAAACGAATAAAATGTTTATATATCACATTATCAAATATCTATTATTCTCCATTTTACTCGATCTCCTAAACGGTTAAAGATAGGACATCGCGGTTTTCACCAGTGGGTTTAGCACCTCATTTTTCATAAAATAACTCCTATAAGTCAACTCTCACGGGTTGATAAAGTTACAAACGAATAAAATGTTTCTATGTCACATTTTCAAATATCGGTTATTATCAATTTTACTCGATCTCTTAAACGGTTAAAGATAGGACATCGCTGTTTTTACCAGTGGATTTAGCACCTTATTTTACATAAAATAAGTCCTATAAGTCTACTCTGAAGGGTTGATAAAGGTACAAACGAATAAAATGTTTATATATCACATTTTCAAATATCTATTATTCTCCATTTTACTCGATCTTATAAACGGTTAAAGATAGGACATCGCGGTTTCCACCAGTGAATTTAGCACTATATTTTACATAAAATAAGTCCTATAAGTCTACTCTCAAGAGTTGATAAAGGTACAAACGAATAAAATGTTTATAAATCACATTTTCAAATATCTGTTATTATCAATTTTACTCGATCTCTTAAACGGTTAAAGATAGGACATCGCTGTTTTTACCAGTGGATTTAGCACCTCATTTTACTTAAAATAAGTCTTATAAGTCTACTCTCAAGAGTTGATAAAGGAACAAACGAATAAAATGTTTATATATTACTTTATCAAATATCTATTATTCTCCATTTTACTCGATCTCCTAAACGGTTTAAGATATGACATCGGGGTTTCCACCAGTGGTTTTAGCACCTCATTTTACATAAAATAAGTCCTATAAGTCTACTCTCAAGAGTTGATAAAGGTAAAAACGAATAAAATGTTTATATATCACATTTTCAAATATCTATTATTCTCCATTTTACTCGATCTCCTAAACGGTTAAAGATTGGACATCGCGGTTTTCACCAGTAGATTTAGCACCTCATTTTACATATAATAAGCCTTATAAGTCTACACTCAAGAGTTGATAAAGGTACAAACGAATAAAATGTTTATATATCACATTATCAAATATCTATTATTCTCCAATTTACTCGATCTCCTAAACGGTTAAAGATAGGACATCGCGGTTTTCACCAGTGAATTTAGCACCTCATTTTACATAAAATTGGTCCTATAAGTCTACTTTCAAGAGTTGATTAAGGTAAAAACGAATAAAATGTTTATATATCACATTTTCAAATATCTATTTTTCTCCATTTTACTCGATCTCCTAAACGGTTCAAGATAGGACATCGCGGTTTTCACCAGTGGAAGTAGCACCTCATTTTACATAAAATATGTCTTATAAGTCTTCTCTCAATAGTTGATAATGGTACAAACGAACAAAATGTTTATATATCACATTTTCAAATATCTATTATTCTACATTTTACTCGATCTCCTAAATGGTTCAAGATAGGACATCGGGGTTTTCACCAGTGGATTTAGCACCTCATTTTACATAAAATAGGTCCTATAAGTCTAGTCTCAAAAGTTGATAAAGGTACAAACGAATAAAATGTTTATATATCACATTTTCAAATATCTATTATTCTCCATTTTACTCGATCTCCTAAACGGTTAAAGATAGGACATCGAGGTTTTCACCAGTGGATTTAGCACCTTATTTTACATAAAATAGGTCCTATAAGTCTACTCTCAATAGTTGATAAAGGTAAAAACGAATAAAATGTTTATATATCACATTTTCAAATATCTATTTTTCTCCATATTACTCGATCTCCTAAACGGTTCAAGATAGGACATCGCGATTTTCACTAGTGGATTTAGCACCTCATTTTACATAAAATAGGTCCTATAAGTCTACTCTCAAGAGTTGATAAAGGTACAAACGAATAAAATGTTTATATATCACATTTTCAAATATCTATTATTCTCCATTTTACTCGATCTCCTAAACGGTTAAAGATAGGACATCGCGGTTTTCACCAGTAGATTTAGCACCTCATTTTACATAAAATAGGTCCTATAAGTCTACTCTCAATAGTTGATAATGGTACAAACGAACAAAATGTTTATATATCACATTTTCAAATATCTATTATTCTACATTTTACTCGATCTCCTAAATGGTTCAAGATAGGACATCGGGGTTTTCACCAGTGGATTTAGCACCTCATTTTACATAAAATAAGTCCTATAAGTCTACTCTCAAGAGTTGATCAAGATACACACGAACAAAATGTTTATATATCACATTTTCAAATATCTATTATTCTCCATTTTACTCGATCTCCTAAACGGTTCAAGATAGGACATCGCGGTTTTGACCAGTGGATTTAGCACCTCATTTTACTTAAAATAAGTCTTATAAGTCTACTCTCAAGAGTTGATAAAGGTACAAACGAATAAAATGTTTATATATCACATTTTCAAATATCTATTATTCTCTATTTTACTCGATCTCCTAAACGGTTAAAGATAGGACATCGCGGTTTTCACCAGTGGATTTAGCACCTCATTTTACATAAAATAACTCCTCTAAGTCTACTCTCAAGAGTTGATAAAGGTACAAACGAATAAAATGTTTATATATCACATTTTCAAATATCTATTATTCTCCATTTTACTCGATCTCCTAAACGGTTAAAGATAGGACATCGCGGTTTTCACCAGTAGATTTAGCACCTCATTTTACATAAAATAGGTCCTATAAGTCTACTCTCAAAAGTTGATAAAGGTACAAACGAATAAAATGTTTATATATCACATTTTCAAATATCTATTAATATCCATTTTACTCGATATCCTAAACGGTTAAAGATAGGACAACGCGGTTTTCACCAGTGGATTTAGCACCTCATTTTACATATAATAAGTCCTATAAGTCTACTCTCAAAAGTTGATAAAGGTACAAACGAATAAAATGTTTATATATCACATTTTCAAATATCTATTAATATCCATTTTACTCGATCTCCTAAACGGTTCAAGATAGGACATCGGGGTTTTCACCAGTGGATTTAGCACCTCATTTTACATAAAATTAGTCCTATAAGTCTACTCTCAAGAGTTGATCAAGGTACAAACGAACAAAATGTTTATATATCACATTTTCAAATATCTATTATTCTCCATTTTACTCGATCTCCTAAACAATTCAAGATAGGACATCGCGGATTTTACCAGTGGATTTAGCACCTCAATTTACATAAAATAAGTCCTATAAGTCTACTCTTTAGAGTTGATAAAGGTACAAACGAACAAAATGTTTATATATCACATTTTCAAATATCTATTATTTTCCATTTTACTCTATCTCCTAAACGGTTAAAAATAGGACATCGCGGTTTTCACCAGTGGATTTAGCACCTCATTTTACATAAAATAAGTCCTATAAATCTACTCTTTAGAGTTGATAAATTTACAAACGAATAAAATGTTTATATATCACATTTTCAAATATCTATTATTCTCCATTTTACTCGATCTCCTAAACGGTTAAAGATAGGACATCGCGGTTTTCACCAGTAGATTTAGCACCTCATTTTACATAAAATAGGTCCTATAAGTCTAGTCTCAAAAGTTGATAAAGGTACAAACGAATAAAATGTTTATATATCACATTTTCAAATATCTATTATTCTCCATTTTACTCGATCTCCTAAACGGTTAAAGATAGGACATCGAGGTTTTCACCAGTGGATTTAGCACCTTATTTTACATAAAATAGGTCCTATAAGTCTACTCTCAATAGTTGATAAAGGTAAAAACGAATAAAATGTTTATATATCACATTTTCAAATATCTATTTTTCTCCATATTACTCGATCTCCTAAACGGTTCAAGATAGGACATCGCGATTTTCACTAGTGGATTTAGCACCTCATTTTACATAAAATAGGTCCTATAAGTCTACTCTCAAGAGTTGATAAAGGTACAAACGAATAAAATGTTTATATATCACATTTTCAAATAACTATTTTTATCCATTTTACTCGATCTCCTAAACGGATCAAGATAGGACATCGCGGTTTTAACCAGTGGATTTAGCACCTCATTTTACATAAAATAAGTCCTATAAGTCTACTCTCAAGAGTTGATAAAGGTAAAAACGAATAAAATGTTTATATATCACATTTTCAAATATCTATTATTCTCCATTTTACTCGATCTCCTAAACGGTTAAAGATAGGACATCGAGGTTTTCACCAGTGGATTTAGCACCTCATTTTACATAAAATAGGTCCTATAAGTCTACTCTCAAGAGTTGATAAAGGTACAAACGAATAAAATGTTTATATATCACATTTTCAAATAACTATTTTTATCCATTTTACTCGATCTCCTAAACGGATCAAGATAGGACATCGCGGTTTTAACCAGTGGATTTAGCACCTCATTTTACATAAAATAAGTCCTATAAGTCTACTCTCAAGAGTTGATAAAGGTAAAATCGAATAAAATGTTTATATATCACATTTTCAAATATCTATTATTCTCCATTTTACTCGATCTCCTAAACGGTTAAAGATAGGACATCGCGGTTTTCACCAGTAGATTTAGCACCTCATTTTACATAAAATAGGTCCTATAAGTCTACTCTCAAAAGTTGATAAAGGTACAAACGAATAAAATGTTTATATATCACATTTTCAAATATCTATTAATATCCATTTTACTCGATATCCTAAACGGTTAAAGATAGGACAACGCGGTTTTCACCAGTGGATTTAGCACCTCATTTTACATATAATAAGTCCTATAAGTCTACTCTCAAAAGTTGATAAAGGTACAAACGAATAAAATGTTTATATATCACATTTTCAAATATCTATTAATATCCATTTTACTCGATCTCCTAAACGGTTCAAGATAGGACATCGGGGTTTTCACCAGTGGATTTAGCACCTCATTTTACATAAAATTAGTCCTATAAGTCTACTCTCAAGAGTTGATCAAGGTACAAACGAACAAAATGTTTATATATCACATTTTCAAATATCTATTATTCTCCATTTTACTCGATCTCCTAAACAATTCAAGATAGGACATCGCGGTTTTTACCAGTGGATTTAGCACCTCAATTTACATAAAATAAGTCCTATAAGTCTACTCTTTAGAGTTGATAAAGGTACAAACGAACAAAATGTTTATGTATCACATTTTCAAATATCAATTATTTTCCATTTTACTCTATCTCCTAAACGGTTAAAAATAGGACATCGCGGTTTTCACCAGTGGATTTAGCACCTCATTTTACATAAAATAAGTCCTATAAATCTACTCTTTAGAGTTGATAAATTTACAAACGAATAAAATGTTTATATATCACATTTTCAAATATCTATTATTCTCCATTTTACTCGATCTCCTAAACGGTTCAAGATAGGACATCAGGGTTTTCACCAGTGGATTTAGCACCTCATTTTACATAAAATAAGTCCTATAAGTTTACTCTCAAGAGTTGATCAAGGTACAAACGAACAAAATGTTTATATATCACATTTTCAAATATCTATTAATATCCATTTTACTCGATCTCCTAAACGGTTCAAGATAGGACATCGGGGTTTTCACCAGTGGATTTAGCACCTCATTTTACATAAAATAAGTCCTATAAGTCTACTCTCAAGAGTTGATCAAGGTACAAACGAACAAAATGTTTATATATCACATTTTCAAATATCTATTATTCTCCATTTTACTCGATCTCCTAAACGGTTAAAGATAGGACATCGCGGTTCTCACCAGTGGATTTAGCCCCTCATTTTACATAAAATAGGTCCTATAAGTCTACCCTCAAGAGTTGATCAAGGTACAAACGAATAAAATGTTTATATATCACATTTTCAAATATTCATTATTCTCCATTTTACTCGATCTCCTAAACGGTTAAAAATAGGACATCGCGGTTTTCACCAGTGGATTTAGTACCTCATTTTACATAAAATAAGTCCTATAAGTCTACTCTTTAGAGTTGATAAAGGTACAAACGAATAAAATGTTTATATATCACATTTTCAAATATCTATTAATATCCATTTTACTCGATATCCTAAACGGTTAAAGATAGGACAACGCTGTTTTCACCAGTGGATTTAGCACCTCATTTTACATATAATAAGTCCTATAAGTCTACTCTCAAGAGTTGATCAAGGTACAAACGAACAAAATGTTTATATATCACATTTTCAAATATCTATTATTCTCCATTTTACTCGATCTCCTAAACGGTTCAAGATAGGACATCGCGGTTTTTACCAGTGGATTTAGCACCTCAATTTACATAAAATAAGTCCTATAAGTCTACTCTTTAGAGTTGATAAAGGTACAAACGAACTAAATGTTTATATATCACATTTTCAAATATCTATTATTTTCCATTTTACTCGATCTCCTAAACGGTTAAAAATAGGACATCGCGGTTTTCACCAGTGGATTTAGCACCTCATTTTACATAAAATAAGTCCTATAAATCTACTCTCAAAAGTTGATAAAGGTACAAACGAATAAAATGTTTATATATCACATTTTCAAATATCTATTATTCTCCATTTTACCCGATCTCCTAATCGGTTAAAGATAGGACAACGAGGTTTTCACCAGTGGATTTAGCACCTCATTTTACATAAAATAGGTCCTATAAGTCTACTCTCAAAAGTTGATAAAGGTACAAACGAATAAAATGTTTATATATCACATTTTCAAATATCTATTACTCTTCATTTTACTCGATCTTCTAAACGGTTAAAGATAGGACATCGAGGCTTTCACCAGTGGACTTAGCACCTTATTTTACATAAAATAGGTCCTATAAGTCTACTTTCAAGAGTTGATAAAGGTAAAAACGAATACAATGTTTATATATCACATTTTCAAATATCTATTTTTCTCCATTTTACTCGATCTCCTAAACGGTTCAAGATAGGACATCGCGATTTTCACTAGTGGATTTAGCACCTCATTTTACATAAAATAGGTCCTATAAGTCTACTCTCAAGAGTTGATAAAGGTACAAACGAATAAAATGTTTATATATCACATTTTCAAATAACTATTTTTATCCCTTTTTCTCGATCTCCTAAACGGATCAAGATAGGACATCGCGGTTTTAACCAGTGGATTTAGCACCTCATTTTACATAAAATAAGTCCTATAAGTCTACTCTCAAGAGTTGATAAAGGTAAAAACGAATAAAATGTTTATATATCACATTTTCAAATATCTATTATTCTCCATTTTACTCGATCTCCTAAACGGTTAAAGATAGGACATTGCGGTTTTCACCAGTAGATTTAGCACCTCATTTTACATATAATAAGCCTTATAAGTCTACACTCAAGAGTTGATAAAGGTACAAACGAATAAAATGTTTATATATCACATTATCAAATATCTATTATTCTCCAATTTACTCGATCTCCTAAACGGTTAAAGATAGGACATCGCGGTTTTCACCAGTGAATTTAGCACCTCATTTTACATAAAATAGGTCCTATAAGTCTACTTTAAAGAGTTGATAAAGGTAAAAACGAATAAAATGTTTATATATCACATTTTCAAATATCTATTTTTCTCCATTTTACTCGATCTCCTAAACGGTTCAAGATAGGACATCGCGATTTTCACTAGTGGATTTAGCACCTCATTTTACATAAAATAGGTCCTATAAGTCTACTCTCAAGAGTTGATAAAGGTACAAACGAATAAAATGTTTATATATCACATTTTCAAATAACTATTTTTATCCATTTTACTCGATCTAATAAACGGATCAAGATAGGACATCGCGGTTTTAACCAGTGGATTTAGCACCTCATTTTACATAAAATAAGTCCTATAAGTCAACTCTCAAGAGTTGATAAAGGTACAAAATAATAAAATGTTTATATATCACATTTTCAAATATCTATTATTCTCCATTTTACTTGATCTCCTAAACGGTTAAGGATAGGACATCGCGGTTTTCACCAGTGAATTTAGCACTTCATTTTACATAAAATAGGTCCTATAAGTCTACTTTCAAGAGTTGATAAAGGTAAAAACGAATAAAATGTTTATATATCACATTTTCAAATATCTATTTTTCTCCATTTTACTCGATCTCCTAAACGGTTCAAGATAGGACATCGCTGTTTTCACCAGTGGATGTAGCACCTCATTTTACATAAAATATGTCCTATAAGTCTACTCTCAAGAGTTGATAAAGGTACAAACGAACAAAATGTTTATATATCACATTTTCAAATATCTATTATTCTCCATTTTACTCGATCTCCTAAACGGTTCAAGATAGGACATCGCGGTTTTCACCAGTGGATTAAGCACCTCATTTTACATAAAATAAGTCCTATAAGTCTACTCTCAAGAGTTGATCAAGGTACAAACGAACAAAATGTTTATATATCACATTTTCAAATATCTATTATTCTCCATTTTACTCGATCTTCTAAACGGTTAAAGATAGGACATCGAGGTTTTCACCAGTGGATTTAGCACCTCATTTTACATAAAATAGGTCCTATAAGTCTACTCTTAAAGTTGATAAAGGTACAAACGAATAAAATGTTTATAAATCACATTTTCAAACATCTATTATTCTCCATTTTACTCGATCTTCTAAACGGTTAAAGATAAGACATCGAGGTTTTCACCAGTGGATTTAGCACCTCATTTTACATAAAATAGGTCCTATAAGTCTACTCTCAAGAGTTGATAAAGGTAAAAACGAATAAAATGTTTATATATCACATTTTCAAATATCTATTTTTCTCCATTTTACTCGATCTCCCAAACGGTTCAAGTTAGGACACCGCGGTTTTCACCAGTGGATTTAGCACCTCATTTTACATAAAATAAGTCCTATAAGTCTACTCTCAAGAGTTGATAAAGGTACAATCGAATAAAATGTTTATATATCACATTTTCAAATAACTATTTTTATCCATTTTACTCGATCTCCTAAACGGTTCAAGATAGGACATCGCGGTTTTCACCAGTGGATTTAGCACCTCATTTTACATAAAATAAGTCCTATAAGTCTACTCTCAAAAGTTGATAAAGGTAAAATCGAATAAAATGTTTATATATCACATTTTCAAATATCTATTATTCTCCATTTTACTCGATCTCCTAATCGGTTAAAGATAGGACATCGCGGTTTTCACCAGAACATTTAGCACCTCATTTTACATGAAATAAGTCTTATAAGTCTACTCTCAAGAGTTGATAAAGGTACAAACGAATAAAATGTTTATATATCACATTATCAAATATCTATTATTCTCCATTTTACTCGATCTCCTAAACGGTTAAAGATAGGACATCGCGGTTTTCACCAGAACATTTAGCACCTCATTTTACATAAAATAAGTCCTATAAGTCTACTCTCAAGAGTTGATAAAGGTACAAACGAATAAAATGTTTATATATCACATTTTCAAATATCTATTATTTTCTATTTTACTCGATCTCCTAAACGGTTAAAGATAGGACATCGCGGTTTTCAACAGTGGATTTAGCACCTCATTTTACATAAAATAAGTCCTATAAGTCTACTCTCAAGAGTTGATAAAGGTACAAAATAATAAAATGTTTATATATCACATTTTCAAATATCTATTATTCTCCATTTTACTTGATCTCCTAAACGGTTAAAGATAGGACGTAGCGGTTTTCACCAGTGGATTTAGCACTATATGTTACATAAAATAACTCCTATAAGTCTACTCTCAAGAGTTGATAAAGGGACAAACGAATAAAATGTTTTATATCACATTTTCAAATATCTATTATCATCCATTTTACTCGATCTCCTAAACGGTTAAAAATAGGACATCGCGGTTTTTACCAGTTGATTTAGCACCAATTTTTACCTAAAATAAGTCCTATAAGTCTACTCTTAAAAGTTGATAAAGGTACAAACGAATAAAATGTTTATATATCACATTTTCAAATATCTATTATTCTCCATTTTACTCCATCTTCTAAACGGTTAAAGATAGGACATCGCGGTTTTCATCCGTGGATTAAGCACCCCATTTTACATAAAATAGGTCCTATATGTCTACTCTCAAGAGTTGATAAAGGTAAAAACGAATAAAATGTATATATATCACATTTTCAAATTTCTATTTTTCTCCATTTTAGTCGATCTCCTAAACGGTTCAAGATAGGACATCGCGGTTTTCACCAGTGGATTTAGCACCTCATTTCACATAAAAGAGGACCTATAAGTCTACTCTCAAAAGTTGATAAAGGTACAAACGAATAAAATGTTTATATATCACATTTTCAAATATCTATTATTCTCCATTTTACTCGATCTCCTAAACGGTTAAAGATAGGACAACGAGGTTTTCACCAGTGGATTTAGCACCTCATTTTACATAAAATAGGTCCTATAAGTCTACTCTCAAAAGTTGATAAAGGTACAAACGAATAAAATGTTTATAAATCACATTTACAAATATCTAATATTCTCCATTTTACTCGATCTCCTAAACAGTTAAAGATAGAACATCGCAGTTTTCACCAGTGGATTTAGCACCTCATTTTACTTAAAATAAGTCTTATAAGTCTACTCTCAAGAGTTGATAAAGGGACAAACGAATAAAATGTTTATATATCACATTATCAATTATCTATTATTCTCCATTTTACTCGATCTCCTAAACGGTTAAAGATAGGACATCGCGGTTTTCACCAGTGGGTTTAGCACCTCATTTTTCATAAAATAACTCCTATAAGTCAACTCTCACGGGTTGATAAAGTTACAAACGAATAAAATGTTTCTATGTCACATTTTCAAATATCTGTTATTATCAATTTTACTCGATCTCTTAAACGGTTAAAGATAGGACATCGCTGTTTTTACCAGTGGATTTAGCACCTTATTTTACATAAAATAAGTCCTATAAGTCTACTCTGAAGGGTTGATAAAGGTACAAACGAATAAAATGTTTATATATCACATTTTCAAATATCTGTTATTATCAATTTTACTCGATCTCCTAAACGGTTTAAGATAGGACATCGCGGTTTTTACCAGTGGATTTAGCACCTCAATTTACATAAAATAAGTCCTATAAGTCTACTCTCAAGAGTTGATAAAGGTACAAACGAATAAAATGTTTATATATCACATTTTCAAATATCTATTAATATCCATTTTACTCGATCTCCTAAACGGTTTAAGATATGACATCGGGGTTTCCACCAGTGGTTTTAGCACCTCATTTTACATGAAATAAGTCCTATAAGTCTACTCTCAAGAGTTGATAAAGGTACAAACGAATAAAATGTTTATATATCACATTTTCAAATATCTGTTATTATCAATTTTACTCGATCTCTTAAACGGTTAAAGATAGGACATCGCTGTTTTTACCAGTGGATTAAGCACCTCATTTTACATAAAATAAGTCCTATAAGTCTACTCTCAAGAGTTGATCAAGGTACAAACGAACAAAATGTTTATATATCACATTTTCAAATATCTATTATTCTTCATTTTACTCGATCTCCTAAACGGTTCAAGATAGGACATCGCGGTTTTTACCAGTAAATTTAGCACCTCAATTTACATAAAATAAGTCCTATATGTCTACTCTTTAGAGTTGATAAAGGTACAAACGAATAAAATGTTTATATATCACTTTTTCAAATATCTATTATTCTCCATTTTACTCGATCTCCTAATCGGTTAAAGATAGGACATCGCGGTTTTCACCAGTGGATTTAGCACCTTATTTTACATAAAATAGGTCCTATAAGTCTACTCTCAAAAGTTGATAAAGGTACAAACGATTAAAATGTTTATATATCACATTTTCAAATATCTATTATTCTCCATTTTACTCGATCTCCTAAACGGTTAAAGATAGGACATCGAGGTTTTCACCAGTGGATTTAGCACCTCATTTTACATAAAATAGGTCCTATAAGTCTACTCTCAAAAGTTGATAAAGGTACAAACGAATAAAATGTTTATATATCACATTTTCAAATATCTATTATTCTTCATTTTACTCGATCTTCTAAACGGTTAAAAATAGGACATCGAGGTTTTCACCAGTGGATTTAGCACCTTATTTTACATAAAATAGGTTCTATAAGTCTACTCTCAAGAGTTGATAAAGGTAAAAACGAATACAATGTTTATATATCACATTTTCAAATATCTATTTTTCTCCATTTTACTCGATCTCCTAAACGGTTCAAGATAGGACATCGCGATTTTCACTAGTGGATTTAGCACCTCATTTTACATAAAATAGGTTCTATAAGTCTACTCTCAAGAGTTGATAAAGGTACAAACAAATAAAATGTTTATATATCACATTTTCAAATAACTATTTATATCCATTTTACACGATCTCCTAAACGGATCAAGATAGGACATCGCGGTTTTAACCAGTGGATTTAGCACCTCATTTTACATAAAATAAGTCCTATAAGTCTACTCTCAAGAGTTAATAAAGGTAAAAACGAATAAAATGTTTATATATCACATTTTCAAATATCTATTATTCTCCATTTTACTCGATCTCCTAAACGGTTAAAGATAGGACATCGCGGTTTTCACCAGTAGATTTAGCACCTCATTTTACATATAATAAGCCTTATAAGTCTACACTCAAGAGTTGATAAAGGTACAAACGAATAAAATGTTTATATATCACATTATCAAATATCTATTATTCTCCAATTTACTCGATCTCCTAAACGGTTAAAGATAGGACATCGCGGTTTTCACCAGTGAATTTAGCACCTCATTTTACATAAAATTGGTCCTATAAGTCTACTTTCAAGAGTTGATTAAGGTAAAAACGAATAAAATGTTTATATATCACATTTTCAAATATCTATTTTTCTCCATTTTACTCGATCTCCTAAACGGTTCAAGATAGGACATCGCGGTTTTCACCAGTGGAAGTAGCACCTCATTTTACATAAAATATGTCCTATAAGTCTTCTCTCAAGAGTTGATAAAGGTAAAAACGAATAAAATGTTTATATATCACATTATTTAAATATCTATTATTCTCCATTTTACTCGATCTCCTAAACGGTTAAAGATTGGACATCGCGGTTTTCACCAGTAGATTTAGCACCTCATTTTACATATAATAAGCCTTATAAGTCTACACTCAAGAGTTGATAAAGGTACAAACGAATAAAATGTTTATATATCACATTATCAAATATCTATTATTCTCCAATTTACTCGATCTCCTAAACGGTTCAAGATAGGACATCGGGGTTTTCACCAGTGGATTTAGCACCTCATTTTACATAAAATAAGTCCTATAAGTTTACTTTCAAGAGTTGATCAAGATACAAACGAACAAAATGTTTATATATCACATTTTCAAATATCTATTATTCTCCATTTTACTCGATCTCCAAAACGGTTCAAGATAGGACATCGCGGTTTTGACCAGTGGATTTAGCACCTCATTTTACATAAAATAACTCCTATAAGTCTACTCTCAAGAGTTGATAAAGGTACAAACGAATAAAATGTTTATATATCACATTTTCAAATATCTATTAATATCCATTTTACTCGATATCCTAAACGGTTAAAGATAGGACATCGCGGTTTTTACCAGTGGATTTAGCACCTCATTTTACATATAATAAGTCCTATTAGTCTACTCTCAAAAGTTGATAAAGGTACAAACGAATAAAATGTTTATATATCACATTTTCAAATATCTATTAATATCCATTTTACTCGATCTCCTAAACGGTTCAAGATAGGACATCGGGATTTTCACCAGTGGATTTAGCACCTCATTTTACATAAAATAAGTCCTATAAGTCTACTCTCAAGAGTTGATCAAGGTACAAACGAACAAAATGTTTATATATCACATTTTCAAATATCTATTATTCTCCATTTTACTCGATCTCCTAAACGGTTCAAGATAGGACATCGCGGTTTTTACCAGTGGATTTAGCACCTCAATTTACATAAAATAAGTCCTATAAGTCTACTTTTTAGAGTTGATAAAGGTACAAACGAACAAAATGTTTATATATCACATTTTCAAATATCTATTATTTTCCATTTTACTCGATCTCCTAAACGGTTTAAAATAGGACATCGCGGTCTTCACCAGTGGATTTAGCACCTCATTTTACATAAAATAAGTCCTATAAGTCTACTCTTTAGAGTTGATAAAGGTACAAACGAATATAATGTTTATATATCACATTTTCAAATATCTATTATTCTCCATTTTACTCGATCTCCTAAACGGTTAAAGATAGGACATCGCGGTTTTCACCAGTAGATTTAGCACCTCATTTTACATAAAATAGGTCCTATAAGTCTACTCTCAAAAGTTGATAAAGGTACAAACGAATAAAATGTTTATATATCACATTTTCAAATATCTATTAATATCCATTTTACTCGATATCCTAAACGGTTAAAGATAGGACAACGCGGTTTTCACCAGTGGATTTAGCACCTCATTTTACATATAATATGTCCTATAAGTCTACTCTCAAAAGTTGATAAAGGTACAAACGAATAAAATGTTCATATCACATTTTCAAATATCTATTAATATCCATTTTACTCGATCTCCTAAACGGTTCAAGATAGGACATCGGGGTTTTCACCAGTGGATTTAGCACCTCATTTTACATAAAATTAGTCCTATAAGTCTACTCTCAAGAGTTGATCAAGGTACAAACGAACAAAATGTTTATATATCACATTTTCAAATATCTATTATTCTCCATTTTACTCGATCTCCTAAACGGTTCAAGATAGGACATCGCGGTTTTTACCAGTGGATTTAGCACCTCAATTTACATAAAATAAGTCCTATAAGTCTACTCTTTAGAGTTGATAAAGGTACAAACGAACAAAATGTTTATATATCACATTTTCAAATATCTATTATTCTTCATTTTACTCGATCTTCTAAACGGTTAAAAATAGGACATCGAGGTTTTCACCAGTGGATTTAGCACCTTATTTTACATAAAATAGGTCCTATAAGTCTGCTCTCAAGAGTTGATAAAGGTAAAAACGAATACAATGTTTATATATCACATTTTCAAATATCTATTTTTCTCCATTTTACTCGATCTCCTAAACGGTTCAAGATAGGACATCGCGATTTTCACTAGTGGATTTAGCACCTCATTTTACATAAAATAGGTCCTATAAGTCTACTCTCAAGAGTTGATAAAGGTACAAACAAATAAAATGTTAATATATCACATTTTCAAATAACTATTTATATCCATTTTACTCGATCTCCTAAACAAATCAAGATAGGACATCGCGGTTTTAACCAGTGGATTTAGCACCTCATTTTACATAAAATAAGTCCTATAAGTCTACTCTCAAGAGTTGATAAAGGTAAAAACGAATAAAATGTTTATATATCACATTTTCAAATATCTATTATTCTCCATTTTACTCGATCTCCTAAACGGTTAAAGATTGGACATCGCGGTTTTCACCAGTAGATTTAGCACCTCATTTTACATATAATAAGCCTTATAAGTCTACACTCAAGAGTTGATAAAGGTACAAACGAATAAAATGTTTATATATCACATTATCAAATATCTATTATTCTCCAATTTACTCGATCTCCTAAACGGTTCAAGATAGGACATCGGGGTTTTCACCAGTGGATTTAGCACCTCATTTTACATAAAATAAGTCCTATAAGTTTACTTTCAAGAGTTGATCAAGATACAAACGAACAAAATGTTTATATATCACATTTTCAAATATCTATTATTCTCCATTTTACTCGATCTCCTAAACGGTTCAAGATAGGACATCGCGGTTTTGACCAGTGGATTTAGCACCTCATTTTACATAAAATAACTCCTATAAGTCTACTCTCAAGAGTTGATAAAGGTACAAACGAATAAAATGTCTATATATCACATTTTCAAATATCTATTAATATCCATTTTACTCGATATCCTAAACGGTTAAAGATAGGACATCGCGGTTTTTACCAGTGGATTTAGCACCTCATTTTACATATAATAAGTCCTATTAGTCTACTCTCAAAAGTTGATAAAGGTACAAACGAATAAAATGTTTATATATCACATTTTCAAATATCTATTAATATCCATTTTACTCGATCTCCTAAACGGTTCAAGATAGGACATCGGGATTTTCACCAGTGGATTTAGCACCTCATTTTACATAAAATAAGTCCTATAAGTCTACTCTCAAGAGTTGATCAAGGTACAAACGAACAAAATGTTTATATATCACATTTTCAAATATCTATTATTCTCCATTTTACTCGATCTCCTAAACGGTTCAAGATAGGACATCGCGGTTTTTACCAGTGGATTTAGCACCTCAATTTACATAAAATAAGTCCTATAAGTCTACTTTTTAGAGTTGATAAAGGTACAAACGAACAAAATGTTTATATATCACATTTTCAAATATCTATTATTTTCCATTTTACTCGATCTCCTAAACGGTTTAAAATAGGACATCGCGGTCTTCACCAGTGGATTTAGCACCTCATTTTACATAAAATAAGTCCTATAAGTCTACTCTCAAGAGTTGATAAAGGTAAAAACGAATACAATGTTTATATATCACATTTTCAAATATCTATTTTTCTCCATTTTACTCGATCTCCTAAACGGTTCAAGATAGGACATCGCGATTTTCACTAGTGGATTTAGCACCTCATTTTACATAAAATAGGTCCTATAAGTCTACTCTCAAGAGTTGATAAAGGTACAAACAAATAAAATGTTTATATATTACATTTTCAAATAACTATTTATATCCATTTTACTCGATATCCTAAACGGTTAAAGATAGGACATCGCGGTTTTTACCAGTGGATTTAGCACCTCATTTTACATATAATAAGTCCTATTAGTCTACTCTCAAAAGTTGATAAAGGTACAAACGAATAAAATGTTTATATATCACATTTTCAAATATCTATTAATATCCATTTTACTCGATCTCCTAAACGGTTCAAGATAGGACATCGGGATTTTCACCAGTGGATTTAGCACCTCATTTTACATAAAATAAGTCCTATAAGTCTACTCTCAAGAGTTGATCAAGGTACAAACGAACAAAATGTTTATATATCACATTTTCAAATATCTATTATTCTCCATTTTACTCGATCTCCTAAACGGTTCAAGATAGGACATCGCGGTTTTTACCAGTGGATTTAGCACCTCAATTTACATAAAATAAGTCCTATAAGTCTACTCTTTAGAGTTGATAAAGGTACAAACGAACAAAATGTTTATATATCACATTTTCAAATATCTATTATTTTCCATTTTACTCGATCTCCTAAACGGTTAAAAATAGGACATCGCGGTCTTCACCAGTGGATTTAGCACCTCATTTTACATAAAATAAGTCCTATAAGTCTACTCTTTAGTGTTGATAAAGGTACAAACGAATATAATGTTTATATATCACATTTTCAAATATCTATTATTCTCAGTAGAAGGAAATGGTCATTACTGCTGTAAATCCAACCCCTAGCGCCAATCCCTACCCCTATAAAAAAACAGCCCCTATAAAAAAGTTTCCCCTGTTGAAGATCTACCCCTGTGTAAAAAAAAATTCGCCAAAAAGGCTGTTATTTTTGAAAATAAAGTTTAAGCAATCTGTAATAGATGGCGTTATTAGTTAAATACTGAAAATAATATTTGCAAAGGTTAAATGAATATCAATTAATATGACACGTGTAGGTATAGGAAATGCACTTGCAATTATAAAAAAATACCGTTATTCAGATGTTAAATGAATATCAAATTAAATGATGCTCACTACACGTGTGCATTCGTCATCTTATTTACGTATGTATAGACAATTGTGAGAATTTACATGTATTAGATGACGACACATTACATAACTGTGGCACGGAATATTAAGTGTCGGCATCCGATCCTCACCTTGAAAGCGAAAGTTGTTCTCTAATTATTGTTTTCGTCTAAAGAAACACTTTTCTATTGCTTCAATGAACTTTAATCAAAACAAACATATGGAATTAATAAATTTTACTTTTGATGTTAATGAATCACATTATGTTTGTAATTAAATATATAATAAAAATACACATATACTATAAATAAATATTATCTAATAAATAACATACATAAGATTTGTTTTAACAAAATTTAAAGTGTCTTTGTAATCTTCAATATGTAGCGAAACTTGTTCCAAATTCGAATTCGGTTCATCTCTTCCCTCTTTCATTTTTCCATCGATTGTGTTTATCAAAAACATAAATATTCCTTTGTGATAATCATTCTCACATACATTGAAAATGAATGAATTATCGTATGCCATTAATTTTTTTAATAGTGGAATATTTGTATAGAAAATTGCATCACAATACAATTTTTCTAAGAAGTGCTTCATAGTGTAATAATTGGCGAATATGTTGTTAATATTCAAATTTTCACATATTCTTTTAAAATTTGTCTCATCCAATGAATCGGAACAAATGATTAAGCAGTAATATAATAAATGCTGTGGGTTCATTTGTTCAAGACGTGAAACACTCTCCTCATCCATTTGAAATTCATTTGGATTTGAGACAAATTTCACCAAATCTTTGAATTCAATATTTTCTTTATTTTCAAAATAATACGTTAAATTGGCCACTAGCTTATCACACAATAATTTGTTATTAAAACATGTTTTTATAGTTTCACTATTTAAAGAGGTGAATATACCAACACGAAAGATTCGCCATGGAACAAAAATTTCGTTTAACAAATCTGAAACTGGCGTATCAGGATCGTTTAGATTCGAATAAATGTAATTCTCAGACGTCACTATGTAATTGCGAATTTGATCAAAATCGAACTGACTAAATTCACTTAACCAAGCATCAACGCTTTCTGCCATTTTTCACCCGTTCTTTTTACAATTAAAAAGACTAATCTACTGATTTTTAAAGACTGCTCTTCTTTCATCTCTAGCCCTCTTATATACCTGTGTCCTGCAAGAATAAGGGGGGTTGTGGTATCTCGGGGTGTAACAGAGCAACATAAACACAATTTAAAAATATAATTTAAATTTATTTATTTACCATACATTATATAATAATTTATTTGGAACTGATGCTGGCTAATGTAGAAACGAAACGATGTTCAGACTAAGATAGACGATGTAGAACACTTTTGTATTTTTGTAATCTAATAAGAACACGAGGGTTCTTATGATCATTGCATTATAATTTTTTTATAATTCAAGGTGACCAAATGGATATAAACACAATTTAAAAATACGATATAGACTTTTTTATTTACATACATTTATTTACATTGTAATGTGATAAATGTTGTTGTGTATCGTCGTTGGGGCTTGGAACTGGAGCCAATGTCGAAGTACTGGAAGTGGAACTAAAGCTGGATGCTGGACGATGTAGAAACGAACAAACGATGTTCAGACTTTGATAGACGGAATGTCTAGCTCCAACGATGTATAACACTTTTATAACACTTTATTACTGTAAGAACACGAGGGTTCTGTTGATGATTGAATTATAAGTTCTTTTATAATCCAAGGGAGAGTTTAGGATATTATTGATAATCACAACTCAAGGTGTTTCAGATTTATAACAAGTTTATTAACACGTATAAAATACATACACATATAAAATTTAAAAATATAAAAATACAATATACAATTTAAAAATACAAAATACAAAATATAAATACATTTCAATACATTTGCGGTCTGCTGCTGCCCCTTTGATCTGAAACAGAAATAAAAAATTAAGATAAGAAAATATTTTAATTATCAATATAAATGTACTTACATCAGGTTGTCTCCGTCACGCCTCTTCTAAATTGCGACGGTCTGCTGCTGCCCCTTCGATCTGAAACAGAAATAAAAAAATTAACATAAGAAGATGTTTTAATTATCAATATAAATGTACTTACATCATCATCTGCCCCTTCCCACTCCTGTCTCTCTCGTTCCCGTTCCTCCTCCAACCGCCGCTCTTCTTCTTCCCGTCGCTGCTGTTCCTCGACTTCTCTGGCGGCCGGACACACCAGGGAGTGCATGCCGAATCCCGAATCCCAATAAAAGATTCGTAATCTTTTGCCGCAGGGGCAGTCTTTTTCTCTGCTATTTAAACGTTCTTTTATGCGGTCTTGCACGCACCCCTCCTCAAAGAGACTTAATTTCCACCGGAAGCTGACTTCAATTTTGGTGAAGGTCCTGTTCGCAGGCTCTTCCCTCACCACGACAGAAGAGGTCAGTTGGAAACCGCTATTCCAACCGCACACGAAGAAAGATTCGCCACAACGAAAACATTCACGCCGATAATTGTTTATCGCGTCTTTAATTTTTTCGCGGGCATTTAATTCTTCGTGCTCATTTAACTCTTCCGTGAAATCAACTTCGAACACGGACACATCCGGACCGGCATGCACGACTTTAACGGTTGAAGGGAAAACCGACATGTTTTTTTTATAGTAGGATTAGCAAATTGTACTATTTTTAAAACGCCAACTCTCGCTATATATAAGATTGATTTCTGAATATTTAATTTCCATCTCTACACAAATATTTCCAGACGTGTAAGTAATAGCAATTTAATAATTGAAAACAATTACCTTTGTTGTTTTATGAGAGTGTGCATGTTTAATTGATCACAAAGTGCATCCAATAAATTTTCTATTATATTAATAATGCATGTACACGTGTGGGGAAATACAATTTTCAAATTGAAAAACAAATCCTTTTGTTGTTTCAAGAATATGTAATATTTAATTAATTCTGAATCTCGCGGAAAGTTACACAGATTATCAATAATATTTGTACACGTGTAGGTATAGGTAATTGCAATATGTACACAAATATTTCCATACGTGTAAGTAATAGCAATTTAATAATTGAAAACAATTGCTTTTGTTGTTTTATGAGAGTGTGCATATTTAATTGATCACAAAGTGCATCAAATAAATCTTCTATTATATCAATAATTCATGTACACGAGTAGGGAAATACAATTTTCAAATTGAAAAACAAATCCTTTTGTTGTATCAAGAATATGTAATATTTAATTAATTCTAAATCTCACGGAAAGTTACACAGATTATCAATAATATTTGTACACGTGTTGGTATAGGTAATTGCAATATGTTAATTTGAAAAAAATGCAAATGTTTTTCAAGAAGATAATTTATTTGTAAATAATAAAGCAGATTGTTTTTATTTATGAATTAATTTCACTACACATAAACTGGGTACTTTACAAAAAAAATTACACGAACCGTATTCTTCACAGTATTTGTTGCGTCTTTTATATTAATTATATCATTTTTTTTCAATTTTTTTCCAATAATAGAAGGTACATGTACTCCATTAACATAAATATGAAATTTATTAATATCTTCACTAATTTTCACCAATAATAATTCACACTCAGCAATATGTATTATATATTTGTAACCGCCCGTGCTTAATCTAAGAAAATTTGTTACAGGCTCCTTATTTGGACCAATATTTAAGTTTATAATAAAATGCCCCTCAAGAGAGCGTAATTTTTTTTCAAAATCTTGTTTTAAACTATTTATTTCATTTGATATTAAAGAAGTTTTCGTGGAGTTTTTAGTGAATTCCGAAGCTAATTTATTATTAAAATCAGATTCTAATTTTTGAATTTGACTCAAAAGATTGCCGGCAGGACTTAATGATTGCAATTTCTGTTCGAATTCATATCTTAGTAAATCAAGTTTTTTCGTTATTAGGCTGTCAATTTGTTGAGCTATATTAGAAGTTGTTGACACATTTTGTTTATTGGGGAGTGATTTTCTATGATCATTAAGATATTTCCTTACTATATGCCGTCCGAACTTGTCGAGCGTCATGTTAAAAATGAATTGAGATAAATAAAAATCTATATTTAAGTAAATAATCTGATTTTATTTGTTTATATTTGAGAACCAATTTTTACATAGTTTAACATTTTGCATTGAACAATTTAAATTATTAAATAAATGTTTTCCACAGTGGAATAAATTTATATTACCATTTTTAAGACTATTTAAAGATGGACAGTTAATATCTTCTAAATTAATTATAATATTTTTTACGTAATCACTCAATATGGTCTTTTTGACTAATCCTTTCACATAAATAATTTTATCACTTGGGATGTGCGTCGCCAGAAATGATCCAATATCTTCAAAATTAATTTCAGGATTTTTGGTGTTCCACTCTATTCCATGTAATGTTTTTGTCAAAAAAAAATTATGGGCTCGTTCTTTGTCGGACAAATCATAGTTTTTTATTGGCATTTTGACAAATTGATGAATAAGTTCGTCATTGTCTGTTATAATTGAGATTTCTTTTATATAAAACGGATGTGTCTTTTTATATTCAAAACCTTGAATATCTACAAAATACATCTTGATCACAAAAAAAATATTCAAAACTGAGTACTAAAGAAAGGCCACCCAATTATATATATATATATATATATATATGTCATAATTTAAAACAACGTAAGCTGTTTACGCTTAGTATTTGTAAATTGCACCGTAAATTAAATGATCTCACAAAGAAATTAAATATTCATGAAAATATAAATATGTATAATAAATATTAGCATTCAATCGACTAATTTTTAATGCACGTGTCTTCAATAATGACATAATAGAAACAAGTTACAAAGTATGTATTGTTTTGAATAAAAAACATAATTTTAGGGGAATATATATATAGGTAACAACTGCACACGTATTCTGCAGTTTGAAATTGCTGTTTCTAAGCCAATAAATCCGAAATATGAGCGCCCAATTATTTGTTGATGGTGTTTGTTGCTGTTTTAAAACTACTGTTTTAAAACAACTAGCAAGAGAATATCCGGTAAATTTTGGTAAGTTAAACAGATTTTTATTTGATTGATTTTATTATCATCTAAACATATTCTTTAGTGGACTATGATGAAGACACAAAAAGGCACGACTTCCTTCATCCATTAAATCCAATAACTACACTGGCATATCTAATGTATTCGCAAAAAAATAGAACTCAAGCTGGTATATTCGATCGATCCTCCTTTGCTGTCATTATATACTATATGATTCATAATTTATTTGCCGGTTTTAACCAACACGAATTACAAATTGACACAATTTTTTCTCAAATGGCGGAATTGGGTCTGTTAGACGATAAAAAATCAAAAATTTTAATAATTCTACCTATGAAAGAAAATTACGAGCTTATTTTGAACATGATGATCAAACGTAATAATGGTCTTGACATATTAACCATTGAATATATTGAAAAACAACACATTATGTTTGAGTGTTTTGCAAAATATTTTAAACTTCCTACTGTGACTGTCGATCATAGGAATATCGAGTCGTCCATTAATCAAATTTACAATACCGCAAAATTCTTATACCTTCCTCAAATATTTTCGAATGTCAAATTATTTAAAAATTATGTGTGCGATAGCGGATATGACTTAAAAGTAAAAGAAGAATATATATGTAAAAAAAATGAAAAAATTTTGATTTTTTATAAAGAAAGAGTTGTAATTCCTTTAAATTACTGCGGAATAATAATTGCCAGATCTTCAACTAATTTGTTAGGTGTTTTGAGAAGCGGATTGGTAGACCCAACATACAATGGAGAACTCAGCAGTGTGTTCATTGCAGATTCAGATTGTACATTGACAGAAGGACAAAGATTCGCTCAAATTGTCATTTTACCAACCGCTCAATTGAAGACATCTATAACACCTACAGAAGTGCTACCAAATATTTTGAGAAAAGCTTTAAATTATGGCTCAAGTGGAAAATAATAAAATAATGGGAATATGTTATATCAACTATTATGAACTTATTAAATTCATATTATATTATACCTACATATTGAAAACAAATATAAAATAAAATATGATATAAACAACTGTCTTTGTTTAATTCGAAAACCCCCCTATTGCTGACAAATAGGCTCGTACGTATATATATATCCAATATACACCTATATAATGTGATGTTAAGATCTAAATCTTTACAGAAATAAAAATGAATACGATAAGCGAGTTAAGTTCACAAACTATAAAGTTGATATTTCAAATTATTCCTCTTATAAGAATTAAAGAAGAATGTGAGAAATACATAAAAAAAGTTCAATGTGTGATAAATTTAATAAACCGATTTTTAAAAGTGAATTCAAGTGAATACATCAAAAGCACCGAAAATGCAAGTAAAATTGAAACAAACCTAGGGATATTAAAGGAACAACTTGAGACATTGAAGAATATTTTCATTGAAAAAAAGGGTGGAGGCGATGTATCAAAAAGTAATGGAAGACTAATATGGAAAGACCTTAAATCTATTTTTAAAAGTAGAATGTTAACCGGAATGGTAATAAATATATCATATAAAGACCCAAAATTATTTCTAAATAAGGCGTATCGCAGTGTTCAAATTAAAATTAAGAAAATATTAAAAAAAACTCCGGTGAAAGTGAACTTTGTCTTTTTGGGCAAATTTGTACTGCCTAGTACCGGAAAACAAGAGGTAAAATCATTTATGGTAGAAAATCATCTAATTGATAAAAATTCGGATTTCAAAACTATATATCAAACTATTGCAACAAAAATTTTAAATAATCTCGACGATTTTCAACAAAAAGAGAGCGGATGGGCGATAGAAAGTATAATTGGTTTAAAGGTAAATATTAATAAATATGAACCCATTTGTTTAGGACAATCTACTTATATTGAATTAAGTAACTTTTTAAAAAGAAAAAAAGCCATCATAAATGTTCATAATAACGACTCTCTATGTTTTTTATATAGTATTTTAGCAGCAAAATTTCCCAACACGAATAATGCCAATAGAGTTTCCTCCTATAAACATAAATTAAAATATTTAAACTATAAAGATTTTACCTTCCCCTTTACATTTGATCAAATACCAAAATTTGAAAAAAAAAATAACCTTCGAATAAATGTATACATGTATAAAAAAAAGAAGGTATACCCGATTATTATATCAAGAAATAATTCGGTCTTAAACAAAACAATACACCTCTTAGCCTTAACAAAAAAAGTCGATTATGATTACAATTTTCCCAATAAATCAAAGAAAGTATATCATTTTTGTTTAATAAAAGACCTTTCTCGTTTAATATCTAATCAAAGATTCAGTAGTAAACGATCTAAAATACATGTTTGCGACATTTGTTTAAATTGTTTTTTAAATAATTCTAAATATCAACAACACATAGAAATATGTTCTCAATATAATGATTGTAAAACCACTTTACCCGATGAAAATAATTCTACACTCAAATTTAAAAATTTCCAATTTCAACAATTACAACCTTTTGTAGTTTATGCAGACTTTGAGAGTATATTGGAGAAAAATATTGTAGAGGAAGACATTTTACAAAATCACCGCCCCTATAGTGTGGCCTTTTATTTTAAATGTTCATATGACGAGAACCTATCCAGATTTAAATTATATAGAGGATTTGATTGTCCCCGCTGGTTTGTTAAAGAAATGGCGGCATTGTCCTATGAAATCGATAAAATAGTTAAAACGCCCAAAGCTTTATTTTTAACAACACATCAAGAATACGAATTTAAGCATTGTAATATATGTCACATTTGTAAGGAAGCTATTAAAGAAAATGAGGTTAAAGTAAAAGATCATAACCATTTCAATGGAGAATACAATGGTCCCTCACATCAATTGTGTAACCTAAAATATAAAAAACAAAAATATTTACCAATCATTATTCACAATAGTTCCAATTATGATACACACTTTTTTATTCAAGAATTAGCGGAATATGATAAAGGCGGCGTCACACTAATTCCAAGTTCAACTGAGAAATACATATCATTTCAAAAATATGTAATGAATAGTAGCATTTCCCTAAGATTTTTAGATTCCTTCAAATTTTTGCCTGAAAGCTTGGACAACCTATCAAAAAATTTGGAAAATGAGAGAAAAATTATTACAAAGTCTTTTGTACAGAACGAGGATGAATTTAAATTAGTTTGTAAAAAGGGAGTATTTTGTTATGACTACATAGACAATATTGACAAACTTGATGACACCGTATTGCCCAGAATTGAATTATTCTATTCTCAATTATATGATAAGAATATTAGCGACGATGAATATAATCACGCATTAAATGTGTGGAATAAAATGAAAATAAAAAATTTGGGGGAATATATGGATTTATATCTAAAAACCGATACCTTATTGTTAGCCGATGTGTTTGAAAATTATAGAAAAACAAGCTTAAAAACATATGGATTAGACCCCGTACACTATTTGACAAACGCCTCATTTTCCTTTGACGCAATGCTCAAATATACGAAAATTCAATTAGAACTCATTGTTGATACCGATATGTATAACATGATTGAGAAAAGTTTACGAGGGGGATTAGTTCAAAGTAATTGTAAATATTCAGAGGCAAACAACAAATATATGCAAAATTATAATCCCGAAATTGAATCTACATATTTATTTTACGGTGATTTTGTTAATTTATACGGATATGTAATGACAAAACCGCTACCATACGGAGGATTTCAATGGGTGGACCCAACGTTAATAAATCTAAAAGAGTTACCAGATGAGGATTCACCATTTGGATATATTTTCGAAGTGGACATAGAGACGCCACAACAAATGTTTGATGAACACAAAGATTTACCTTTTTGTCCCGAACACGCAATTCCCCCAAACGGAAAAGAGAAAAAGTTAATAACAAGTCTTTATCCAAAGAAAAAGTATGTAATTCATCATGCATATTTAAGACAATGTTTAGAAAACAATCTAAGAGTTACTAATATTCATAGAGTTATAAAATTCAATCAATCAAGATGGATGAAAGAATTTATTGAATTAAATAGCGAGTTAAGACGGAATGCGAATAGCACTTTTGAAAAGAATTATTATAAAAACTGTACCAACTGTTTATACGGCAAATCAATACAATCTGTTAGAAAGTATAGGGACATAAAATTGGCAACGTCTTGGGAGGGACATTTCGGGTGTCATAGGTATATTGCAATGCCGCATTTTAAACGCTCTACAATATTTTCTGAAAATTTTGTTGCAATAGAATTGAACAAACTTGAAGTTAAATTAGATAAGCCTATTTATGTTGGTTTTGCAATATTAGATATTGCAAAGGAAACACTATATAATTTTCATTATAACTTCGTTCGAGAAAATTACGGGGATTTGGCAAAATTATTATACACCGATACTGATAGCCTTATTTATGAGATAAAACATATTGATATTTATGAAGAAATGAAGAAAAATATTTATTTATTTGATACATCATCGTATGACAAAAATAACCTGTTCAATATTCCAATAACAAAAAAAATTCCTGGAAAACTGAAGGACGAATTAAATGGGAAGATTATGACTCATTTCGTATCCCTAAGAAGCAAAATGTATAGTTATAAAATTGATGGAGAATATGGAGAACATAAAAAAATCAAGGGTATTAAAGCCCAAAGTGTAAAGACAATTACTTTCGATGATTATTTAAAGGCTCTATTTAATGATCAAAGTATTAATGTTAATGAAAAACATATTAGATCGAAAAAACATAAAATTTATACAATAACAAGATCTAAAATTGCACTATGTGCACAAGACGATAAACGATATTTATTGGACAATAAAATTGACACTTTACCTTGGGGGTACCACGTGGATAACTCGGTGAGTAATAACTATTAGAATAATTAGTGGGGTATATATATTCTAGCATTTTCTTCTTTGAATTACAGTAGGTTTTGGTGTTTCTTACATTAACAACAACAACATATAATACACATATACCATTTGGTCTTAATCATCATGGCAAGCAACAACAATCTTGTCGATTTGTTAAACGGTGTTGAAAAATCATGGATAAAACTAAGTGATCTGGAAATTGGGAAGAAATACACAATTACCGGTAAGACATCTATAATGTTTTCGTAACTACACATACATTTAGAGCTAAAAAAAATTTGAATTTTAGCATTTCGATCGCAAAAAATGAAATTTGGTAACACTTTGGTGGTTACATTAGATGACAACACCGACGTTTTGTTTCCCAAGAGATATGCCCAAAAACTTGGAAATCAAACAAACACATTGAATAAAAACATTCTGGAGCAGCATATTTCATTTATTGTTGAAAATCCCGATGAGGAAGACGGGTATTTGAAATTAAAATTTGTTAGTGAATAAGTATACACATATGTATTTTACATAATATACATGAACTAATAAATGTACTTATTTCAAATAAAATATAAAAGATATTGAATAACCATATATAACACAATTGTATTATTTAAAAATTCATTTTAAATCAATTTGTACACTATGCATGTTAAAAAACAACCAATTACACTTTCCATTCAGAAACACAATGTTCTTGAGTTGACCAATAACAGTACTCGTCATTCTAGTTTATTTCCAACAGAACAAGTTAAAATGATTGTGGTGGGGAAGAGCGGTTGCGGAAAGTCAAACCTTGTTATTAATCTATTAGAACATGAAAATGGATTAAAATTTGAAAATGTGTATATTTTTTCAAAAACCCTCTTTCAACCACTGTACAGATATTTGGCGAAATTAATAGAATCAATCAAAGGTATGGGATATTATGAATATTCAGAACATGACGAAATAATTAAGCCTCTTGAAGCGAAACAAAACTCTGTTTTTATATTAGACGATATTGTGTGTGAAAATCAAAGCCCCATTAAACAATATTTTTCTATGGGACGCCATAAATTAATTGATTGCATATATTTAACACAGAGTTATGCACACACGTGTAAACACCTATTAAGAGAGAATGCCAACTTTTTAATAATATTTCCTTGTGATCGAAGAAGTCTTGAACATATATACAATGATCATGTAAATACAGACATGTCTTTTAAGCAATTTTTAAATATATGTCATTTTTGTTGGCAAGATAAATATGATTTTTTAGTTATTTCAAAGGAAAACGATTTAAATAATGGACGGTATAGAAGGGGTTTTGACAATTATATACAAATATAATAAAAAAAAAACGACGGTTATAAATAGATAAGTTGTTTTGCAGTACTGTTATTATTTAATTTTCCGCTTTAGTGATTGTATCGTTTTATTCATAAATATGGATAAAAAATTAACAAAAAAGCTAATTAAAGCTCGTAAAAGTGTAAAACGAAAATTTGATTTAATTAAATCTCAACGACAGGATGCTGAAACTTTTTTAGAATCAAAATATCAGCCTCTTAAGAAAATTTTAAAGGAGTCATTTGATCCTAAAATAATAAAATTAGAGGATGCTGTCAAGAAAGAAAGCGACACATATGCTGACGAATATAATATCAAGAAAGATCGCTCCTATAAATTTAGACCTAGCGATTTTCGAACGCTTTACATTGACGAGCCAAACGACAGCACAAATAATTTAGATACTACAACTATAAACGATGAGCACGACGACGCGGTATTCGATGCACCGACCAAACCGAGACGAAGGTCATCTATGATGAGGACAACTCAAGCGGAGTCGTTAGATAGGAAAGCCCCCCTCGCCGACATCGCTAACATATCTGTGCTGTCACCATCAACACATTCATCAGAGCCTTCGAAAAATATATTAAAGGAAACATCATTCTTAGACCAAACAATGGAAAAAACATTTGAGCACATCCCCGGTGATGAAAGTTATATTTACGATGAACCACAACTGCAGATATCACCCGACAGGGTACTTAAATCACCCGAGCTGGAACAAATGACGCAAGGAGGGCTTGATGAATATTTCGAACAATTTGATCACGAATTACCTAGACATTATTTGATGGAAAGAATAAAAGATGTCAAAAACGAATATGATACTCATTACGTTCGACATGACAGAGTTTTAGAAAAACTCACTTTCGGTGATAGTGTTATGACTTTTAAAGGTAAAGATATTATAGTCAAAGATAAAATTTTTGATGGAACGGAAGGTTTATATGAATTGATATTTAAAACAAAACCTAAAAATGCATTGATTACAAACAAAGATAGGGAAGCCTTTGCAGAGTTAATACTCCTGACTAATGCAAATAAAAGAAATTTTCAAGCGAATGAACAAGTTAGTGGAAATCGAGGTGAAAAATATGTAAATACTATTAAGCCAATAATGACTTCGATCGCCACCGCAGAATTCGATAAGAATTTCCCACGCCCATCGATGCCTAGAATCTCTAGTGTGAGTGGAATTGCTCATCGGTTACGTCCTCCACATTTACGTGAGAAAAAAGGTGGGGGAATAAAAAGCAAAAGTATTTCGCTAAATAATATAATAAACGATAAATCTCAAGCAATTATGTCATATAATACTAATAGACCCCAATATGTCTATTTTAATGATGTAAATGAATTAGTTGACAGATTAAAATTATTAATTGCAAGTAAACAAAGTGGAAACAACGGCATAATCGAGAACGAAATAGAATCGATATTTGAGGAATTGCGTGAGGCTAAAGTCATTGCATAATATTATTTATAATAATAATAGCTAAAACAGAATGAACAATAAAAAAAATATAATACAAGATGTTAAAAGAGACGTTGTCTTGGAAATTCACAAACCGGCCCGTAAAAATTTTACAAGGAGACAGGTGATCATGAGGGGCATTCGAGATCTTTATCAAATTGATTTAATTGAAATGAGACCATATTCGAAAATTAATAAAGGACTAAATTATATATTGGTGGTTATTGATACGTTTAGTAAATATGTATGGGCGCGAGGTGTTAAAACAAAATCCGCAAAAGATATTGTTTCAGCATTAGCCTCAATTATTGAACCTGATAATATTCCCAAAAATATACAATCCGATTTTGGAAAAGAATTCTATAATCAACAATTTAAAAATTTAATGAATAAACATTCAATAAATCATTACTCAACTTATAGTACTAAGAAAGCCTCAATAGTGGAGCGGGTTATTCGAACAATAAAAAAATTATTATGGGTTGAGTTTAGCTATCGTGGAAATTACAAATGGCATGATATTTTGGATGGGATAATTCACAAATATAACAATACTATTCATTCAACTATAAAAATGAAACCAATTGATGTAACTAAAAAAACAGAAGGGAAACTGTTATCAACAGTGTATAATAGAATTAAATACGCAACAACAAATAATCGTTTTAAAGTTGGAGATTATGTTAGAATAAGTAAATACCGCGAATTATTTTCTAAGGGTTATAGACCATCATGGTCTAACGAAATTTTTAAAATTTATTCTGTGAAATTAACCGACCCAACAACTTATATTCTTCAAGACGAAGACGGTGAAATTATTAAAGGTGGATTTTATGAACAAGAATTACAACTAACAAAATATCATGATATTTACCTTGTAGAGAAAATATTAAGAAAAAAACAGAATGGTAGAAAACTGTATGTGAAATTTTTGGGAGTTAATAAGAGGGGGTGGATAGATAAAAAGGATTTAGTTTAGTAGTATTAGAGTAGTATTCATTTGCAATGGCTTTTCATGCAGCTGGTTTATTATTTTTAACGGCAACATTAAATTCAACATTTTACACGGCCGTACCACAGAACACAATTGACGCATTAATATGTCTCGATTATAATGGGTCAAAAAACGATCTTTATCCATCATCGTGGATTCGAATGGAACAAACTAGTAGAAATAATGATTTATTGTTGTATAATGGTAGACTGCTAAGCAATGGAAGAATCTACGAAACGTCTATAAACATCAATAAAAACATATCAGTTTTGAATTATAAACTAAAATTTTTTCAAATGAACGGCTCCATGATTGAATCAGATGATTGGCATAAAATTATTATAAATGAATGTAAAGTAGATGATAAAAATTCAAATTGCGACACTGTCTGTGCATTAAATTGGAAAATTGGTTTTATACTGTCAACTGTTTTATATTTTTTATCTATTGTGTTTTTAATATGCTATTACTATATATATTTAAAATAATAACGATTATTAAACATTGTAACAATATATGTATATAAATAAAAAAACTTTTAAATTTATTTAGTAAACTTTATTACATGTTCGGGAGCGGTATACTCGACAAATTGAAAAAAAAAGAGTGGCACATTTTTAATTATAATTATTGCGGCCCCAATACTCAACTTGAGGATAGACTTGCTCGAAATAGCCAACCAATAAATAAATTGGACAATTTTTGCAAGGAGCACGATATTTTCTATTGGAAAAATAAAGATTTGACTGATAGACATAGGGCTGATAAAATTTTGGCTAAACAAGCATTGGATCGGTTTAAAGCAAAAGATTCGAATTTAAAAGAAAAATTCGCTTCATTATTAGTGGCTGGTGCAATGAAAGGTAAAACTATGTTGGGTTTTGGTCACCATCAAAAATCTCGAATGAATAAAACAATAGGTAGAGGCATCAGAAGAAAAGGTGTAAAGAAAAGATTAAGGTCAGGGATTACAAAAATTATTGGTAAGGGTATTACTTTCAATCAGGCTGTCAAAAGAGCGAAAATAGCTTTGAAAAATCAAAAACCGAATAGCCTTGAAGATGCTGTAGCGATTGCTTTAAATGCAAATAAAAATAGAAAAGGTAAAAAGAAACCGTCTAGAATTATACCCATTCCGAAAACGGGGGGATTTATAGGGGCAATATTGCCTATATTAAGCGCAGCTTCTTTACTAGGATCTTTGGGTGGTAGTGTTGCAAACATTGTTTCATCAATAAAAAGAGCAAATGCAGCTAAAGAAAGTTTAGAGGAGAAAAAGAAACTTAACAAGAAGCTAGATTCAATTG